>CABHPQ010001099.1:49155-75929 GCA_902168405.1 Peromyscus aztecus | reverse complement strand
AAGTCATTTCCCTCCTCTTAGTCCTAAATCATAGGGTTAAGTCCATTCCCTCATCTTCAAACTAAGTCATAGGATTAGGCCAGTTCCCTCCTCTTAGTCCTGGTCACAGGGTTAAGTCAGTTCCCTCCTCTTGCCCTCATGCCAGGCTGTGGAGATGCTGACTGTAAGTGACAGAAACATCCGCTAGCTCTGGCTAGCGGAGAGCATTGGGTGTTCCACTCTTGCCTCTTCAGTAAGGTGTGCAGTCTCTTGAGAGAGTCTCAGCTTTGGCAGTCTGTGCTCTTCCGAGTCTAAGAACAAACAAGGCTTTATTGCAATAATTTTTCAAGACATTTACCTCTTCCCTGACCATGTGCATTCAGATATTTGAGTAGCACTTAGAGGTTATAGTTTTTATGTTAATTGCAATAATATTGTTGGCAGCCTTGTGTAGATGACAATTGCCTGCAGGCTTTTTCTGTTTTAAACAATGATAAGGTGTCCATAGATTGACATTAATATTCTTCTGCTGCCTGTGCTTTGGGATCTCTCCCTGGGCTTGGGAACACAAGGCTGCCTGCCCCCAGAACTGCTGGGTTTGTGATTTCTGAGCACAAGTTGGCTGGCGGGGGTAGGGACTTTTGTTTGGGCGGGACGCTGGTCCGTGGAGGTGCTCATTAGTGGCATTAGACTGTGTTCTATTGTGAGGGACCTGGAATGCAATCAGGAAGGAACACTCTCACTTTTGAGGGTCCCAAAGTTTAGTTGGCAGAGCAGGCCTTACAGAACTCTGGGTATCAATGTTCACTATATATGTAGAAAAACCCCCAGTTCCTGGCTTCTTGTTTTGTCGACATCTTTGAGTGTGCCTAGTAGGGCAGCAGCCTCCTCTGAGGTCAGAGGGGGTTTGAACTCTTTGCTACCCTAACTGTCTGGACTGGCAGATTCCTAGGTTTTGAGGTTTTTTTTTTTTTTTCCACTTGCACAGAGAACCCCCATGTCCCATGACCACCCCTCACTGGTGGAAGTGATTGATCTGTAAGTACAGAGTCAGCTGCGGTCAAGGGTCAGGATGGGATGTGAATGTAAATAAATTCTTCCTCTCCTTTTGATTCGCAGCAAAGCCGCTCCCACCAGACACGTTTCCCAGCCAGCTCATTGCTGTTAAAGTACCAAGTAGTTGTCTTTGTTCTGACCTCCACTCGCTGTGGGAGAGGTCCCAGGGAAGGGTCCTTGGGCACCTAGGGTGAGAGTTAAAGCAGAATTAGAATATTGGGTAGTTACCAAAACAAGGCAGTGTGCACCCTGAAAACTGACTCTCAGAGGTGTGGGTTGAGTTAGTTTAGTATCCCCCTTACACCAGGGAAAGTCAGTCCCGGGCAGTTCTTGCGGTGTGTCTCATTATCTGGCACACTGGCTGGGAAGGAGGAATTTCACAGCCTTGAAGTTTACCTTCTCAGTGTCAAAATGACAAGCACCCCCAAAACCATTTTGAAGGGATATCTTCAAAATGTCCTGCTTCCCAGTCCCGGAAAGTGGCACTGCTGCTGACTAGGGGTTTGGGGTTTCCCTGTTTGTCCTGCTGTAAGTTGTTCCGTCCCCCCGATAAAGGGCCTCAGTGACTTGTGATTTGCTGCTTGTGTATAGGAAACTGACAGTCCGTGCATGACACGGTTGGACAGACTCTTTGTTGCTATGATAAAATGTCCAAAGAGTGAGTTCGAGGCCAGCCTGGTCTACAGAGTTGAGTTCCAAGACAGCCAGGACTGTCACACAGAGAAACCTGTCTTGAAAAACCAAAAAACAAAACAAAACAAAACAAAACAAAAGAAGATCCAGACTGTCAATCAGCCTAAGGGAGGGGTTTATTTTGGCCTGGAGTTTCAGAGGTTTTATTCCACCCTGGTGGGAAGGGGTGGCAGACCAGAGAAGCTCACATCATGGCAGCCAGAAAGCATACACATCTATACTATACACACACACCCACACTCAGAGAGAGAGAGAGAGAGACCTGGCTGTGCTTTGTCCTTTTTCTTCCCGATTTCCACCATTTGTATTACATCTGGACACCAGCCCGTGGTGCTTCAGAGTGCGTCTTTCTTCCTTAGTTAATGCATTCGGGAATTCACAGGCAAACCCAGAGGTCTGCCTTATTGGTCTCTTAGAGGCCTCTCAAGGCAGTCAAGCCGACAGTGAGAATTACCCACCACAGTGACTGTTCGTTGAATGTTGAACATGAGCTGGTCTTGGTACCTCTCCCGAAGAGCGAGTGGAGGGAATTGCCTGTGGTATCCTCTCAAGAAGACGAGACTTTTCATTTGTCCTTCAAGGAGAAGAGGGTGATCAGAAATACAGCTTCTATGCAGGTGGAGAAACCCTTCAATGTTGGCATTACTGATGTGTAAATCTGAGAGCCGGCTTGGCACTGGGCTTGCTGGCTGGCGCTGGGGTAGGCATTGGACCGAGTCCTGTCATATACATTATTGGGATTTAGCTCCTCTTTCATGAAGCTATTACTTTGTTATAGTCATAGCATAATAAGTAATAAGTGCACATTCAGGCTGAGAGAGTTAACATGCAAACGCTTCAGTTCAAATGTTAATGTGCTGAACTACAGGCTTCACTCAGTTTATCCAGAATGTGCACCCTAAAAGTCCTAACAGTCACCGATTCCTTTGGAATAATTAAATTATTCTGCTACGTGTAGGACCCATCGCCTAGCCCAGCAGTGTGTAGGAGAGAACAGTTCTGATGATAGGAGCATCATCTTGACTTGGGGTTGTTTTCGATTTAGTCTCACGAGCATGGGCTAGCCTGGGACTTGGAGTCCTCCTGCTTCCCTCCTGAGTACGGGCATTACAGGCCCGCACCACTCACTCTGCTCTAACATCTTGGTAAATGATAGTCCAGTGATTCAGAATTGGAGATAATCAGGTGAAGCCATTCCGTTACTCTCCTGGAAGAAGCAGACAACAGCAGGAAAATCACAGAAATCGCTTTGTTTAATAGGTCAAGTCATTCTCAGACTCCTTGGAAGTAATACCTTGTCTATTAGTAAATAAATGAATTTTATGATGACATCCTCAGTGTCCTCCATCTCTGCTTCCCACAGCACAAGTGGAATAACCATGAATAATATCTGAGTTGTAAAATTGCACTTCTTAAGCCGGGCAGTGGTGGCACACGCCTTTAATCCCAGCACTCGGGAGGCAGAGGCAAGTGGATCTCTGAGTTTGAGGTCAGCCTGGTCTACACAGTGAGTTCCAGGACAGCCAGAGATACACAGAGAAACCCTGTCTTGAAAAACAAAACAAAACAAAACAAAACAAAAACAAAATTGCACTTCTTAAATATTTTGTGTAAGCCTTCCATTTTGATAGTGTTTTAGTGGCCTCATCAGAAAGCTGCTGTTTCCTGACCTAAGCAGGGGGTATCTGAAATGTGGGGCCTTCTCGACCTCATGAGGGAGGTAAATATTAACCAGCAGCATGTCCTAAAACTTTGGTCCTAGTCCAGGGTCTACAGACATTATGGGACAATCACAGTTTGTTCTTATCCCTGTGTTCAGAACTCTTACTGAAGGAGTCTAATGCAATGTAGACTTAGTCCATTTGGTATTCTCATAGTGTGGAAACAATTACAAGGCAGACTTCTGTCCATTTATACTAAGCAAAGGTAGTCTGTTCCCTAACTAAGTACAAGTCATTAATTGATAGAGTTAAAATTCAAGTGCTTTTTTTCAGGGTCCAATGTTTTGCCCTCAAGAGATTAATTAGCAGGCTTCTTGTTTTCCTTATCTGGCACTTGGCTTCTCTCTCATGTCTATAGTGGCTGTTGTTTAGTAACCACTTGTGTGCCAGGTTTGTGCCAAGCCTGCCGGGTTTGTGCCAAGTTAGCAGTATGAGATGGTGTAGATGAAGAACAGAGGCTCATAGGGGTATCTACTGTCCGGACGGCACAGTAAAACCGAGTTCCAGCCTCCCCCAAACATTGGAATGGAGAAACCAAGCATCTCCCCTGTACACATGAGTCTCTTTAGGATTGGCCTCTGGTGCTGACCAGCAGAGGCACCTGCCAGAAGTTGTACTGAACTAGGCTAGACGATTGGGGGGGAAAGGCAGTCAGTCATTAGGAAAGAAAATACCTCTAAACCATGGACAGCAAGCTACCGTCCTTCCTGTCCATGGCTATAGACTCATTCTAAAGACTCACGTCCTACCTCTAGGGGGCACAGCATGTGTCCTGACTGGGCAGCCCTTCGACACGATGAAGGTGAAGATGCAGACTTTTCCAGACCTCTACCGGGGCCTCACCGACTGCTGCCTGAAGACCTACTCTCAGGTGGGCTTCCGTGGCTTCTACAAGGGCACCAGCCCTGCACTGATTGCCAATATTGCAGAGAACTCGGTGCTCTTCATGTGTTACGGCTTCTGCCAGCAGGTGGTCCGCAAAGTGGTTGGATTGGACAATCAGGCAAAACTGAGGTGAGTCACCGACGCTCCGTTGTTTCTTAAATAAGTGAACACTTGATTTCAATGACATGTATAGGAAAGAAGTTTCCTTTCTAAAAATGACTCTGATGTTCTACACTGTCATGGCGTAAACCAGAGAAGGCCAAATGCATCGTGTTAAGAGTCCACTGTGTGTTTGGTCCCTATGGGAAGAGGCTTTCCACATGAACAGAAGTGCTGAGCTACATCTGTAGAACATGGGATGTAAGTTTTAGGTTCCCTTTCATCAGTGGCGAGTATTGAAAGGGAACCTGAGTGATGTGTGCCTTCATAGTTTTCCCAATTGATTTTTCCCTGAGAAGGGCTAACAGTGTGGACTGATCACTCCCGGGACATACACATTCCAGGTATTTGGAGAACAGCCTCAGGAAAGGCTTCCTTCCCCACAGCCCATCCGTTTCTCCCCCTTCAGCACTGGAATCAGATATCTCCCTTAGTCACTTTCAAGGACTAACAGAAATAACAGTCCAAACCACCACATAATAAGTCTCCTGATTTAAGGTAATTTCCACAAGGAGACACTGCCTAGGTCAGGTGGACCTTAAGTAACAGCTTTGCACAATTTAGCTTGGACCCTCCTTTTCTTACAGCCTTATTAACTTTATAGACCTCTAACTCCTTACCTAACCACTTCTAGGAATATTTAGATAACCCTCTGCACTGATAGCTATGGTCAGCCAGAACCTCAGTTCAAGCCTCCCTGTAATTATCGTCATTGGCAGCATCCGGCCAGGTCCATCCCCAGATGGAGGAAAGTACCTTATCAGAGATACCTCTGTACTCTCTAAGAACAGACTTAAGCATCCAGACTACCTGTTTGAGAAGGCCTGACGAATGTGCCAGTTAAGCTTTACTTCCTCCTTTCCCAAACCTTACCTCTAGTTCCAGATCTCCCTTTAACTATCACCAGAGGCATCTAGCTGTACACAGGTTGCCTACCGACCGAGTACACGTTCCCCCACCTTGCAGAAAAACGGCAGATAGCTTGGACAGATATGATGAGCCACAGGAAAAAAGAAGGCAATTTTATTTTCTCCCATTGACCTAGCAACTTATAGATTCTTAGCATTTTCTATCAATCACGTTTAAGATTATAATTGAGTACATAAGATCCCTCTTCTTAGATATTACCTGAATTTAGCTTTTAGTTAGTTCATTTCCCCATTGGTCACTTCCCTTTGGGGCTGCAAATGATAATTAACAATTACTGCCCCTCTTTGTGATTCTTATCACCCCTCCATTTGACCCTGGAAGCCTGGCTTTGCACAGCCAAGGGATTACTGGTTGTAAGTGTATATAATCTAGGACTCCCAGGGGATGGGAGGACGGAGAAGAAGATTTGGAAGAATAAGCGATTGGACTAAGAACTCGGTGTACTGAGATTCTATTTCCCAAAAATAGTCCTCGCTGTTTGTAGTTTTCTCTCCTGAGCTCCTGGGATATTAAAGCTGGTCCTTCTAATGTTATACAAGAGGAATTGGAGCCTCTATTGCAGTCACAGGTTGACACAACTGAAGTAGACTCCTTGGACACGGAGGTGTGTTCTGGAGACATCTACAAGATTCAGATATGCTATTTCATAGGCAAGAACTTCATCTTGATGGCAGAACTTGTGTTGAAAAACTGGGGACATCCAAGACAGTCCAAGGAGACAGTGTAGGACAGAGGAGGGCTGAGCGTGATCCTCCAGCTAAGGGGAGGCAGGAAGCAGAGCCCAGGAGACGGAAGCAGAGGGCCACGAGATTAGCATCCCACAGGGAGAGCAGACAGAAGCAAAGCACTAGACTGCTGGCTTTCTCTAGCTGAAGGAGAGACATTCTATTTCAGGGCATCTGGGTTTATCTCCCTCAGCTTTGTTCGTGATGGACAACATGGGAGAGGAGCCAGAGCGACAGTGGGTACCCGGGGAAGGTTCTGGTAGAAGACCCTTTGCTCCCCTCTGGGCAAAGTAACCAAAGAGATGGTGATGGGAGCACACTCCTGGGGTTCTGGCCCCGCGTGTCCATCCTCACTTCCCCTGTGAACAGAGACTGGTTGGAGTGCAGTGCCTTTTCTCCTTTGTGTTTTATTTGAGACATGGTCCCACCGTGTAGCCTGGACTGGCCTGAAAGTCACCATCACCCTGCCTCAGCCTCCGCCGGGTGCGCCTTACAACCGCTCACGTAGTCTTTTCTGATGATGGGCAGTAGGGTGCTTTACAGCTCTGTGTCTCCACACCCGCTCCAGAAGCAAGAGTTGGGGTTGCCGAGAAAGGGTTGGAAAACGCCTCACTGTGTTCCTTGTGTGGAGTTTTGAGCGTGTTTATTTCATGTGATGCCCACAGTATGTAGCTTCTCACCACACCAGTTCTTCAGTTTGAATATCAGCCTGGTTAACTTGCTCTAACACAGCACTAGAATCTTTGCTGAGCTTAGAGTCTTCCCCTTTTCAGTCTTAGGAGACACTCTGCTCTTTACTTGCTGGGCGAACACTGCCTACAGTCTGCTCTGCTCTGACATGTAGGTTGTGTCTTTATGGCCCTCACCATGACCATGTAGAGGTGAGGTCCTTTCTGTCTTTCAGATGGAGAAATAGTCATGGTTGCTGGACCAAGGACAGTGTTATCTGAGCCCACTGTCCCCCTTCTGCCTGGTCCTCTGTCTGTTAGACCAGCAAGGATACTGGTCAGCTCTAGAGAGGGCTTTTATCAAGAGTGGCAAAGGGAAACAGTTAAAGCAAGCATTACTGTGGATTTCTGCAACCGCATCACAAATATTTGTGTGTCCTGGTTTGAACCTCATGTGGCGTTCCACTTTGACCTTTGGTTGAATGAGATCTTACACAGCAGAGGCATTTAGATCAAACAGTAGAGTCTTTCTTTCTTTTTTGAAAAGTTTCATACAATATATTTGGATCATATTCCCTCTATTTTCTAGATCCTCCGTACCTCCCTACCAACTTTATGTTCTTTTTATCTTTTTAAAACAAATAAAACAAGAAGCACACATACATACAAAAACATAAATCAACATGAACAGAGAGACCAGCAAGGCAAAAATACCCAAACAGAGCAAAATGAGATGAAGAGTCTGCAGTGGATTCTAGAAAACCCCATCCTACGCTTTGTGCACTTTCAATTCCCGCTGTACACGTCATCCTACGTGGAGAGCTGAAGGTCTGTGTGCCTGTTGTGGGCCCTGGAAAGTACTTAGGGGGAAGTCAAAGTCCGTGGAAGTGCTGACTTGGCCTCTCCCTTGTACTCTGAGGATGTTTTATGTTCATTCAGATTCTGGAACCATCCCAACACCTGAGGTTGAGTTGGCATCCATGTTTATTGACCGATACCTTTGTTCTAGCAAACTTGACACATTCTAGGTAATGACCCCCATGGACAGATGCCTGTCAGCAGGTTGATAGAGTCCCTGAGGCAGGCCTAGTATGGTCTGCAGGCTGGCCAGAAGACCGTTTGAAGCTTTGGCTTTTAACAGATGAGCTAAGGAGTGGTGGGAAGGCGTGAACTAAACAGAGCAAGACACTTGCTCCACACTCAAGGATGTTGGTATGTCTGCTTGGCTCATCTTAGTTTGTGGTGGTAGGTGTAATTCTCTTAAGGTCAAAAGGAAGTCCACCCAGCAAACAGTCCTGCTTCAGATAACCCCATGGTAAGCCTGCTCTGCTGAGTCCTGGGTGTTCGAGAGACCGGCTCAGCCTGCAGACAGCAGCTGCTGTCTGATGCAGAGGCGAGGCTACAGAAAACCAAGGCCAAAGCTGGAAGCAAAAGAAGCTTATTTAGCTTGCAGTAGCCTGGGGGTACAAGAGCTTGGGGCTGGGGCTGGCATCTGCTTGGTTCTTCTACGGTGTCTTCTGGCTGTAGGACAGCATTGCAGATGGGAATGTGTGAGGAGAGGTCCCCAGCTACTACAGGAAGCTCCGCTCTTATGTGGGAGTTAGTGCAGTCCTGTGAGAGCTGTATTACTGTCTGTCCCCTTTCCTCCCCAAGGATGGCAGCACCCTAGGCCCCACCTTTTTTTTCTTTATAATTGAAACTTTGTCGTTCCCCCCCCCCCCCCAGACAGGGTTTCTCTGTGTAGCCTTGGCTGTCCTAGAATTCACTCTGTAGACCACGTTGGCCTCGAACTCACAGAGATCTGCCCGCCTCTGCTTCCCAAGTACTGGGATTAAAGGCATGTGCCGCCACTACCCAGCTGAAACATTTTTTTCCATACAATATATTTCGATCATGTTTTTCCCCCTCTCTCAATTCTTCCCAGATCGTCCCTACCTCTTTACCCAGACTTCATTTTCTCTTCCTCCCCCCTCTAAAGCAAACCAAAACAACAACAAATAAAACAAGAAACACATACAAAAGATCCCCACAAAAATGGAGGTCAACAAAAACAAAAAAACAAAGAAGAGAAAAAAAAAAAAAAAATGCGCAAAGCAAACTGAAACAAAAAAGTCTACAAAAAATGCCACTACGTTCATTTTGTGTTGTCCAGTTACTTCAGGGAAGTGTGAATATACCCAGTGAGACTCCCTCGGAGAAAACTAATTTTTCCTTTGCTGCCAGGTATCAGTTTTAGGTAGCCGATTAGGGGTGGGCGCCTGTGTCCACTTCTCCCTTCTCAGTGCCGGGACGCCATCTAGCTGTGTAAGTCTTATGGCATGCTGCCATGGTCTCTGAGTTCATATGGACATCAGTCCTGTTGTGTCTGGAAGACGCTGTTTCCTTGGAGTCATCCATCCTCTCTGGCCCTCACAGCCTTCCCATCTCCTCTTCCACATAGATCCTGAGCTCCGAAGGGGAGGGGTTTGATGAAGACATCCCATTTCAGACTGCGCGCTCCAAAGTCTCTCACTCTCTGCACATTGTCCAGTTGTGAGTCTCTGTGTTAGTTTCCCATCTACCGCAAGAAGCTTCTCTGATGAGGGCTGAGTGAGGCACTGGTCCGTGAATATTCCTAATGAATATGCCATTAGGGATCATTTTATGACTAAGTTCCTTTAGTAGAATTACAGCTTTAGGTTTTCCTCTAAGCTAATGACCTATCTAGTCTCCAGTTCTTGGCCACGTTAGCCATGTCAGGTATGGGTTCCAACTCATAGAGTAGAGGCCTTAAGTCCAATCAGAGAGTGGTGGGTAATCTCCATAATATTTGTGTGTTATTGCAGCAGTATATCTTGCAGGCGGGGGTCACTGTTGTAGGTCGCAGGGTTTGTAGCAGGGAGCTATTGATGACTCTAATAGCGTGCGGGTACCTTCCAGAACCGTGAATGCTCGTCAGTGGAGGTGAAGCTTCTAGTCAGGCACCAGTTTGACTGCTCTGTGTTGGATGACGTATGTAAGGGTTGTCTTCAGCCGTGGGGCGTTACTAACCTCAGGTTGTGGAGAGTGACCAATAACGTTGGCAATGAATGACCTGTGATGTTTGGGGGTTTCCAACGGGTGGGCCCCACCTCTTAAATGTCCCATCACCTCCACAACAAAGGGTCAAGCCTCCATCACACAAACTGTTGGGCCACTTACGCAAACCATATCAGATCTTAACAGAGGTCCTAACTGAATTGGGAAATTGTTTTGTGATCACAAAAACCTAGACTGGTTTTTATCTGTAGTGGTTAGATTCCATGTCTGGTTATTCCAGGTTGGATTTGGGGCCAGAAGGAATATTGTCACAAATATACTAAGGTATTAATAGATTGTATTGAGGGAAGTAGGATTGTAAGTGATTTCCACCTCTCTCCTATGGTCCCTCCATTTTTCTTTATGTGCCTTATCTTGGGCTACTAAACAAAATGCCATCCATTAGGAAGCTTCAACAAACATTTCTTCTTCTGGAGGCTGCTAAGTCAGAAATGAAGGTGCCAACAGGCTCAAGCCCTGGTTCAGACATGGTTTGTCACTGTCCTCACCTGGCAGAGAGAGCAAGATTATAGGCCATAGATCTCGTGATGAAGGTCTCATCCTCAGGATCCGATCTATTCCTGATTGCCTCTTTAGAGCCCTGGCTTTCAGCGCTGTTACACATTGATGGTTAGGTTCTCAGTACACGACTTGAGGGAGTGGGACATAAGCATGGATGTAGCTAGCCGTCAGGCAGACCTGGGTTTGATTCCTAGCATGCCTAGATGTGTGGCTTTGGGGACATGTATGACCTCTCAGTGCCGTTCCTCGTGAGCTGGAGTACTGCAGTCCGCTACAGGGTCTCAGGGTTCTTAGATGGGAAGCGCATGTAGATGTCTCTCTCTCATCCTTGTGTTCTCTCTGTGTGGTGAGTGCCGAAGGGACATGCGAGCTGACGGTCAGTCCTCTGTCCTTTCAGTGACCTCCAGAATGCAGCTGCCGGCTCCTTCGCCTCCGCCTTCGCCGCGCTGGTCCTCTGCCCCACAGAGCTTGTGAAGTGCCGGCTCCAGACCATGTATGAAATGGAATCTTCGGGAAAGATAGCGGCGAGCCAGAAGTAAGCACTGTCTATTCACAGATGTTAGGTTTTTCATCTTGGTGCACTGCGTTTTCATTTTATATTGTTAAAATTAAGTGCCAAGTGTAGAAACAGCTTTCCCTAGTCTAAAATACTGTGTCAGGGGATTTTTCTGAGAAGACTTTTTATTATGTTTGGACTCGCTACCTACCCTAGCTTAGGCAGCTATTTAATAGTGCAGAAATGGAGACACCAAGGAGCCCAATGTCCCCTTTGTCCTCTGGGGTGCATAAGGCATGATCTTCAGCTCATATGGGAGACAGCTTCGAACTGGGTCTGAGGGCTGAGCTGAGTGTGGATTTGGATTCTGAGGTGAGTGTTTCATGCCCTTTCACATGGGTGTTCAGGCTTATCACCACAATTTAGTGGCAACTCCCACCCTTCCCAAACCGTCACCTGTCCTTGGTGAGGGTCCAAGTTCTGAAAATATGCATTAAAAGCCTTTGTAAGTAGAGCTGCTCTCTGGTCCTGTCACTGATCAGCTTAGACATGAAAGCAGCTGGCTGTCCACTGCGGTGAGGATATAAATGCCACATGTGTCTAGAATGAAAAAAAAACTGTCTATTATCCTTATTAATCACAAAATGTGCCTATTTATCTTGACATGTGGCTGGTTGAAGATCTGGTCAAGGGTGTGGCCATCACCCAAGGTCTGTAAATCTTCTGGGGAACCAGTCAACAAATTGACCAGTAGTCAGTTCCTCCCCTGCTATTCATGGCCTAGGAGTCCTCCAGTATAACACTTTAAAACAGTGGTTCTCAACCTGAGGGTCATGACCCCTAGATGTCGAATGATCCTTTTACAAGGGTCGCATATCAGATATTCTGCATATCAGATATTTATATAACGATTCATAACAGTAGCAAAATTGCTGTTATGAGGTAGCAATGAAATAATTTTATGGTTGGGGGTCCCCACAACATGAGGAACTGTATTACAGGGTCGCAGCATCAGGAAGGTTGAGAAGCACTGCTTTAAAGGGTTATTTCTGAACTAGAACCTACCGACAGTACTGTGAATACATACAGATCATAAGTGGGCAGTTCTATAAACAGTCACCAAATGAATGGGCCTGGGTAACCAGTGCCTAGAGTAAGAAACAGACCGTTGACTCCACCACACACAGGCTTGGATGCAGGCTCACTGCAGCTCGGTGTTCACATGTGTGGAACTGTGCTGCAGGAACAGAGCTCTCAGAAGGAAGATGGTGGCTTATGGCCTTTGCCACTTGGGGAGTCGATGTGACGTCTCTCCGGCTCCCTAAGAACAAAGTGAGCAATTCAGTAGTTACACCGAGCACGTGGCATTCGGCTTGGTCTCAGCGTGTAGACAACCTACCACAGGGCGCACTGTGGTGGATGGTGGCCGGCCGAGGTGTCCAGCCCTGAAGCAGCTGGTTGGGTGAACAGAGGTCCCACTAAGTCTAAGAGTAACAGGTGTGCTTTGAAGGGAAGGGCAGGGCACAGGAAAACCCAGTTATAGGAAAGCTGGTCACGTAAGCCGTCCTTGGTACAAAAATCTCATTGCGTGCACACACCCTCAATGACTGAGCCTCCTACTCTGTCTCCCCCAGCACAGTTTGGTCAGTCGTGAAAGAAATCTTTAGGACCGACGGCCCCTTGGGCTTCTACCACGGACTCTCAAGCACTTTACTTCGAGAAGTACCAGGCTACTTCTTATTCTTCGGTGGCTATGAACTGAGCAGATCCTTTTTCGCATCAGGGAAATCAAAAGATGAACTAGGTAAATGTATTCCCATTGACAACATTTGGGGTTAGTAGAGTCAGCCTCCTGGGTTTCCTGGTTTCCACAGGTTCTGTGTTCAGTGTGCATCTTCCTGGGAGTCCAAACCAGCACTGGGGAGTTTCTGGGTGCCAGGAAGTAAAATGGCAGTGGGTGTTGGCTAGCACCGTCTCCCGAGGGAAATTTCCTAAAGACAAGTTCTCAAGACTTATATCTCAAACTTCTTCACCGCATTAGTATTGTTAGAGCTGTCTCTTCTTCTGGGTCCATTAGAGGAGGAAATGGAGATTATTTTCCTGATGGAGAAATCAACTATCAACAATCTCGCAATAAGCTTTAAAAACTTTTTTTTAATTGACTAATTGCCTGTCATTGCAGTTACAAAGTAAGATTGTCTGCCAAGCCCCTGTCTCTGACATCAAATCACAAATAAGTTTGTTCCCCAAACATTGCTTATTCATTATCCATTAAATTAGTACTTCCTGATAGATCTGCTATTTAGGCATTTAATTAACAGGGTTTCTCAAGCTGTTGTGGGGTGCCCTGTGCATGCAAGATGTTCAATCGCATCCCTGGCCATTTTCCCCACTACAGATAGCAACCTGTATCCTCCAAGGAGGAATAAAAACAAACAGAATAACATAGTTTCAGAACTTGTCAGTATTCCCTGGGGAGACCAAGGCAGCCTTGCTTGAGAACCACTGTATTAGATGTTAAGACTATTTCAAGACAAAAACAGAACTTGCTGGGTGGTGGTGGCGCATGCCTTTAATCCCAGCACTCGGGAGGCAGAGGTAGGTGGATCTCTGTGAGTTCGAGGCCAGCCTGGGCTACCAAGTGAGCTCCAGGAAAGGCGCAAAGCTACACAGAGAAACCCTGTCTCGAAAAACCAAAAAAAAACAAAACAAACAAACAAACAAAAAACAACCCAGAACTAACAACAACCATGCGGCATGTACCACTAATGAGATCAGTCTCGTTTGATGTGCTGGTTGGGCAGCCTAAAACACATTTCTGCTTTTAAGTTGCATACCTAAGTATCAAATCTCCACCCAGAGTTCTATCTCTGCCTTGAAAACCCTAGCTCTGAGTGTAAGGCGGGCAGGTAATGAGGAAATTGGTCAGTGCTTATCAGTGTCATAAATGGAAACAATCCCTGTTGCACCTGTCTAATGGAGTACATTTTTCAAATGTGATAACAAACCATGGTGTTTCGGGAGCAGTACATAGATTGTTTTTTCCCTTTTCCTGTCACAGTGGAGTAAGATTAGGGCTGTTGGGGGTTAAAGTTGAGAAAGTTGACTGGATTTCAGTGGCTGTTTTCTCATTCCCCGTGATGTGAGACCTGTTGGCTGTGGGTGGGTCAACCCCAACTGGAGGACGACGTTGGGATAGGGACTCAGTACCTGAGTGACCAGCTGGCCTTGATGAGGCCCAGGGATACTCCAGCCTCTTAGCCAGAACCTTGAACGTTTTTCAAGGAGTTGACTGTGCTTCTGGAAACGCCACCTAAAACAAAGTGCCGCTGGCTGCTTTCCCTCCCTAGGTCCGGTCCCACTGATGCTAAGTGGTGGATTTGGTGGAATTTGTCTGTGGCTGGCTGTGTATCCAGTGGATTGTATCAAATCTAGAATCCAAGTTCTTTCTATGAGTGGCAAACAGACAGGACTAGTCAGAACTTTTCTGAGTATTGTGAAGAACGAAGGTAAGGCTGCTGTGGGCAGAGACTGGGGTGTGTGCACAGTGATCTCTGTGAAATGGATCATCTAGGGTTAATTTGGGCAGAGACTGGGGTGTGTCCACAGTGATTATCTCTGTGAAATGGATCATCTAGGGTTAATTAGCCCGTGACTGCTCTTTTCTCCCTGCCTCATGGCCTCTTAACACTGACTTTCTATTTCCAAACCATTTGCTTTACCTTATTTTCATTGTTCTCAAAAATGTTTAAAGTTCTTTTTCCTAACTTCCGGGCCAGGTACCTGGCAGGATTCTTTGCATTCTAAAGACCTTGGGGGGATTTTTAAGATACAGACTTTGTCTAGAGGGAAGAATGCTTTGAAGTGAGTAGCATCATCTCATTTATATAATCCAAATATGAAAAGACCCCTAACAGGACCACTAAGGCATTAAAAGACTATATTAGATATATTATATTCTTATTATGTGACAGTTTAAAGAATGTAATACAACATCTTTAGCAATAAGACTTCTGGAATGAGAAATGATCTGAGCAGTCTCTAGAGATGATTTGCTATCAGGTTTTAGAGTTATGTAGGATACAGACTTTTTAAGTCATGTTTGTATGACATCAACCCAAAGACTGGTCTTTCAGGCATCGACCGTATAGGCATCTTAAAACTAGGGTTATGGGAAGGCTTGAACTGAAGAAGGGGAAGAGGTAAATGACTTATAATTATAATCTAAAAAATAAAATAATTTAGGTGGAGAGATGGCTCAGCAGTTAAGAGAGCATTGGCTGCTCTTCCAGAAGTCCTGAGTTCAATTCCCAGCATCACATGATGGCTCACAGCCATATATAATGGGACCTGATGCCCTCTTCTGGCATGAATGTGTATGTGTGGCTAGACCACCATATACATGAGATAAATAAATCTTTAAAAATAAATAAATAAAATAATTTAAAAAGCGAAATAGATGTGGTAAAAATAACATCATTATCTACAAAACAAAATAGAAAGTACCTTGGATTATGAACTTGTGCTTTGGCTCTAAAGAGAGAATATAGTGACCCAGGGACATGTTTAATTCATAACTCAAAAAGAGTGCAGGTATCTTGTGTATCACTGCTCCTGCATGCCTTCTCCAGGTTGGCCGGGCACACCCTCGTTCAGTCCGTCATCTGGGTCTCCCCCATGACCATGCTGAGCAGGGTGAATACATCCCTGGGGTCTCTTGCTGGCCCCTCTGGCTGGCTCTTCCCTTGCCTCCACCTGGCCAGGTTAACCTGTTGCTAGAGTTTTCCTGCCTGGCCCACAGTCAGGACAAATCTCTCTCACCTGCTAGTCCCACAGCCGCTCAGACCCAACCAAGTAAACACAGAGACTTATATTGCTTACAAACTGTATGGCCGTGGCAGGCTTCTTGCTAACTGTACTTATATCTTAAATTAATCCATTTCTATAAATCTATACCTTGCCACATGGCTCGTGGCTTACTGGCATCTTTACATGCTGCTTGTCCTGGTGGTGGCTGGCAGTCAGTGACTCCTGCCTTCCTGTTCTTTCTTTTCTCCTCTCTGTTAGTTCCGCCTATACTTCCTGCCTAGCCACTGGCCAATCAGTGTTTTATTAGCAACACATTTGCCGTACAGAACATTCCCACAGCATTAACCCTTAGCTCTGCCCTGTCCATCCTGCCCGAGTCCTCCAGGCATGGCATTTGCTTTGTTATTTGAGCATCAATCAGCTTTGCCAGGGGGCTTGCCACTTACCCTGTTCCTGCAGGCTGTTGAGGGGAACCTGAGAGCAAGCCCCTTCGTTCATCACAAGGGCTTGAGCACTGTGTCTGAGTGTGTGGGCACAGGTGATCTCTACTGTGCAGCTGCACGGTGTGCCCTCAAGTAAGTGCTGTCACAGCCTTGGGTTGCCCTTCTGTCTTGCAGGAATAACGGCCTTGTATTCCGGACTGAAACCCACTATGATTCGAGCCTTCCCTGCCAATGCGGCACTGTTTTTGGCCTATGAATACAGCAGGAAGTTGATGATGAGCCAATTTGAAGCCTACTGAAGTGTCCTGGATTCAAGGCAGCCTTTAGTTTAGTGACTGCCGTTAACTCAGGGTTTCACGGAGTACAAGAACAATGTGGGATTATTTGATTAACTGGGACGTTTGTCCCTGTCTTCCCTTCTTCTGCTCAGAGTCTTAGACTTGGTGGGAGGCCCTCTGTTCTACACAGTATCGTTTCTGCCCGTTGTTGCACCAGAAGAGAAAAGTCGCTGCCTTGCCCTTGGTGGAATGTACGGGCAGTAGCTGGCGGCGGCCTTACGCAGACTGCCTTCCTCTCAGGACAGAACTTCTGCGGAAGCCAGGGGTACACATGCAATTTAGATGGCCCTAAGTTGAGGAAAACACAATTTTGTTCCATGTCTAGTTGTAAATGGTGACCAATGTCTTTGCAGATGGTTGTAAATGACTGCTTAACCCATCCTAGACGTAGGGCCAAAGGCTGCTGAGCCTGTGCACTAAGAGGTTTTTAACTTTTTGTGGTACATTAAAGCTAAAACATCTATCTATATTTTTAGATAAACTTATATGCGTACTTGTGTGGCTTCTACATTCTTGATGAAATTTCAGGATGGATATCCTGGATTTTTCTTTTTTTCATGCTGCTCAACAGTGCCATTCATTTTCTAGGTGGGCTTATTATTTTGCACTCTGGGTTTGGTAGGAGTGGCCTGGAGTGTTAGTGCTCTGAAGGGCAGCAGAGTACCCACCAGCTTTCTTTCTCACTCAGAGAGCTTCCTCCCCTCATGCTAGATTCATGATAGACAAGGGGCTGCCCTGCCTTGCTCTCATGAAAACTGACAGCGGCTCTTACTTGGTCTCAGCAGGAATCCAGGGTGCTCTTCTGGTCCTGTATATGAAGCCACTCTGAACCCAGTGTCTCTCTGCCTCCACCAATCAGAGGCCCTTAAGGAAGCAGAGATGAAGTCTGGGCTCCCTGCTTTCATCATGGGGTCCTAGTCCCGGGGAAGTCCGAAGGAGCCCACTAATTAGGCACCACAGCATAAGTATATCAGGGCTCACCCTCCTGAAGTTCACCTAGGGCCCATAACTCCTTGATTTGCCTCTACATTTGGAGCTGGCGGTCTGTGAATTTTAATGACTGTAGATGGTGTGTAAATTTGGAAAGCATCGTGACATAGTAAGAACATTTTTATTAAACTAGGAAATATGTAGGTAGCAACCAACATCTCATAGTCTGCAGTACGTCCAAGACCAGCGGGGCTGACAGTAGGCTTTGTTCCTACTCTGCCTCCAAAGCTGAAGGAAGTCGGCTGACCTTGTTCATGCCCTCTTGCCATAGTGCCAGCAGCACAAGGTTGGGAAAGCATAGTGCTCCCTAAAAGGGAGGGGTGCCCCTTAGCATCCCTGGGCTGGCACTTTGGGAGAGAACCGTCTGTCTGTCTGCTTTAGTTCCCTCTCTTGTATGGCCAGTGGCTACTGAGTGGTGCTTCATCTCAACAGGTCTGGATTCAAGCACCACAGGATTGGTTGCCTGCGGGAAGAAGGCCTGGCCCAAGCCATCATCTCCCTTTCTGGTGCCTATATTGTCCCTGTTGGCCGTGTGGCTTCTCGTAGTCTGCCCATTGAAGATTTGTGGCCTTCTAGAGAAATAGTGAGAAACAAGGGGAAGTGAAAAATGGAGACCTAAGGAGAATTTTTTATTATTCTGTTGGTTTAATGTGTGGGTACAATTGAACTTGAGACAAAACCAGAACTTGAGATATTTTGTTTAAAGAAATGAGTACTCTATCATTGTTAAATAAACCTAATGTGAGTCTATGATGAGTTTCATTTAGATACATTATATTTATATTAAGGACCAATAGGAATATTAAAGATTTATGGATAATAAACTTCTAGGTGTTGTTTGCATTGGAACAAGTATTCTTTTGTCAGCAAGACTTCCTGTTGTAAAATAATTTTACTGTAGGTAAGTTGACAAAAAATGTTGCTTGTGTACTCTGCAGTCATGAAACACCCCATTAGATTGCTCCCTCCCTCTGCAGGTGTGGTGGTTTGAATGAGAATGGCCCCCAGAGGGCTCATATGTGAATGCTTGGTCACCAGGGAGTGGAACTGTTTGGAGGATTAGGAGGGTTAGGAGGTGTGGCCTTTTTGGAGGAAGTGTGTCACTGGGGATGGTCTTTGAGGTTTCAGAAGCCCATTCCTGGCCCAGTGTCTCTCCCTGCTGCCTGTGGATCAGGATGTAAAGCTCTCAGCTCCAGAGTCATTTCTGCCTTCATGCCACCATAATGGACTTGCTCTCTGAAACTGTAAGGCAGCCCCTAATTAAATGCTTCCTTTATAAGAGTTGCTGTGGTCCTGGTATCTCACCACAGTAAAAGAACAGTGACTAAGACAGCTGCTATTTGTTAATTTATTTATTTGCTGTATGTGTGTGGTACATGTGTGTATGCACTCACCCGTGCATGAGTGTGTGGCAGCCAGAGGTTGATATTGACTGTTTTTCTCTATTTGTTCTCCACCTTATTTTTTAAATAGTTTTTAACTTTTTTGATATTATAATCTAATTATATCATTTTCCACCTTCCCTTTCCTCCCTCCAACCATGCACCCTCACCTTGCTTCTCATTCAAATTCATGGCCTCTTTCTCTTTGCATACATACACATATATATACATATGTACGTATGTATCTTTATATAGAGAGATAGCTATATCTTACTACTTGTATGTTTCCAGGGCTGACCATTTGGCGCTGGATAACCTATTGGTGTTCTCTTCCCTGGGGACAACTATTTCTGCTCTCAGCATTCCTTAGTTTCCTGTAGTTCTTTGTCTAGGAATGAGGCCTGGTGAGCTTTCTTACTTCCAGGATAGCATGTCTATTAGTGTTATTTTTGTTCAGGTCTTGTTTAGGCAGCCATGTTGATGAGGCTTCTTGGGTGCAGCTTCTGTGACATTCTAGGAGACACAATCGCACAGCAAACTTCCTGTTGCTCTGGCTCTTACAGTTTTTTCCACCCTCTCTTCTGCAATGGTCTCTGAGCCTTAGAAGCAGGAGTGGTGTTGTAGATGTATCTGTTGAGACTGCGCTCCACAACTCTGCACTCTGATCAGTTATGATTTTCTATAAGAGTCTCTGTTGCAAAGAGAAGTTTCCTCCATGAGGGGTGAAGCCAACACTTATCTGTGCATAAAGATAAATGCTTAGAACGTAGTTAGAGATCATGCTGGTTGAGTAAAGCAGTGGTTGTAGGTTCTCCTCTGAGATGAACGCTTTCAGCATGGCATGATAACCCTAATGGTGTGGTAGTGGCACCATACTATAGTGGTAACCAACAACTCTCTACTTGGACTTACGGCACAATCAACAAGAGGGAGACCATGCCTGCTGCTGGAAACCCGGCCAACTACCTGGGTTTTTTTGAAATGGGATTTTTTTGAAATGGGGGTGTTTCTGGGCCTGGAGCTGGCTGCCTGAGTAGACTGGCGAGCCAGCAAATCTTTGAGATTTGCCTGTCTTTGGTCCCGAAGTGCTGGGGTTACAGATGTGTGCTGTGACTTACACAGGCGCTAAGATCTGAACGCAAGTCCTCACGCTTGCTCAGTGGGCGCTTGACTAAGTGAGCCATCCCTGCTCAGCCCCTCACTGTAAATAATTAGTTTTTAAAAATAATTAAGTTTAATAATATTAAGTTTAGGATAATTTTCTTTAAAAGAGACTTTGAATATTTTTTTAAGATTATTTATTTATTATGTATACAGTGTTCTGCCTGCATGTATGCCCACAGGCCAGAAGAGGGCACCAGATCTCATTACAGATGGTTGTGAGCCACCACGTGGTTGCTGGGAATTGAACTCAGGACCCATGGAAGAACAGCCAGTGCTCTTAACCTCTGAGCCATCTCTCCAGCCCCAGGATAATTTCCTTATGGGTCTTTGAGACTGGATCTCTGTAGCTCAGGCTGGCCTGGCATTTGCTATGAAGCACAGATGGCCTTGAACTGAAGGCCACCTTCTTGCCTCCCAAATGCTGATTACAAGTGTGTAACACCATGCCCCAAAAGTCTTCTGCCCCAAACACTTTGCATTTTTGGATAATTCTATGTCAAGTTGATACATTCTATCTAGGAAAACTAGTATTCAGCTATAGTGTGAGGTGAATTTCTCAGTTTGTTCTAAGAATTATTCACTTGGGGATCTAAGACAGCCAAACCTTAAGAGGCTTAAACAAGTTTCTGTGAACCAAATCAGAACAGCATGGCAACTTGCAACTGTCAGAAATTTTGATGAGTCTTGAAAGGTAGGAGAGAAACCTCAACATTAACCTTTTTTCAAACAGATACGTTTTAAAAATTGAAGTTTTCTTCTTTCCTCACTGCCAGTATGACAAACTACAAGGCTAACAAGGCCTGGATCTGCCTGTGGATGGATCTTTGCTGCTTGCAGATGAAATGCAATAGCATGCAGCCTGTCCTGCCCAGCACATGTCTCCATAACTGGAGTTACGGGAGATCGTAGCAGTGATATATGGAGAAGAACCAGGTTAGGGGAAGACAGGGCGGGACCCTTTGGGGGATAGTTAAAGGATGGCAAGAAAGAGGTGGTTAAAAAGCCACCTCCCAGCTCTGTGCGGATGGCTGCTCATTCCCAGAGAAGCTCTGAGCTTCAGTCACATCTGAGGCAACCACAGCCTTTAATTGTTCTGTTTGCACTCCAGAACAAAATGCACAGTTTCACCTTCTGGACTTCGGAGCTGCTAACCCAGTGAGTGGCCCCAGTGGTTGGAATACTGACTATGCAAAGTTGCTCGATGGCTATGTTCTGCCCCAAACCCCTTTTATTTTCATGAACTGTTGTTTTGGGAGTGATTTCTACAGAACGCAGGGTTTTTTAGGAATTACATAGCCATGCCCTGCATAGTGATTTTTCTGCCAGTGAAGGCTGTGTATATGATGTGGTCCTGTAAGATGATATGGTTCGGTCATGCTGTAGCTGTCTTCATGCAGAATCACTCTATAGTCTCTGCATAAGGCAGTCTTCTATTGACATTTCTTAGAAGGTGGCCCTGTTGTGACAGCAGACAGAGAGTTTTACTAGTTGCTACCTCTAATTTCGTGATGAATTTATCTTGGCCTAGATTGTTGACATCCTTGCCATGAAAAGGAAAATCCAAATAAAATTTATTTCAGTGAAGCCAAAAATGACATTCTTTTCAAGGACCATCCTGGCTTTGAGATACTGTGGCCACAAAGGAACTTAGAACGCACTAAACAGAAAATGAGTCTGAGTGGACAAAAGGCTAGCCAGTGCTTAAAGGCAACCTTCCTCAGAGTTAATCAGTTGAGGGTGGCAGGGACAACGAACTAACACAGCTAAGTCACTGTTTCCTTCAACTTCACTGAACATTAGAGAAAAGCAGCAGTCACTAAGGGCTTTGCTCTTCGTGTTTACCAGCATCCTTTAATCCTTCCTATGTGCGTAAAGAGGGTTCGTCATGTAAGCTACCTGTGCATCGCCTAGAGAAGGGCAAGTGTGAGCGATCAGTGAGGGGCTAGGTTTTTTTCTCCTGGATTTAAACCTTCAGTTTTGCTGGGCTGGGGAGATGGCTCAGGGAAGGTGCTTGCTGTCAAGGCGGAGGACCTCCGTTTGATTCCCAAAGCCCACAGGATGAAAAGAGAGAACAGTCTCACGCGAGCTGTCCTCTGATGGCTACGTGTGCACTATGGTGCATGCACACCCATGCACAGGCACACGTAGACACAAGTATGCAGGTAAAATATGTACCCAAATAAAGCACCAAACGTTGGCATTGCTGCCAATCTGATGTGTCTTATCGATCTATGGATCAAGTAGAGGTAAATTACAAATGTAAATCAGAGAATAAATACTTGTTCAGAAACATCTAAGTACATGTGTATTGTGGGAACACACCCAATTTCTATATAGCTCTCTCTCTCTCTCTCTCTCTCTCTCTCTCTCTCTCTCTCTCTCTCTCTCACACAGGAAAGATCTGTTATTTCAAAGTTCTTCAAAATGATACTTAATGTCCCTCCTAACATTTACATGAAAGATTGGTTGCTTCAGAGTTCTTCAAAATGGTACCTAGTACTCCTATGTACAGTATGTTCCAAATAGTACAAAGAGAGCCAGGCACAGTGATAGATGCCTTCAGGCAGAGGCAGGTGGATTTCTGTGAGTTCACATCTAGCCTACATAGTGAATCCCAGGCCATCAAGGGCTATAGAGTGAGACCCTCTCTCAAAAAGACCATATTGTATATATTGTGTATGCCTTCAAAGGAAAAAAAAAGACCACTGATATCGTTTTTCCTGTATACATTTAATATATTTCCCAGAAACATATGTACACACACACACACATATATATAATGCAGACATACCATCAAAGACATAGGTTAGAAGACATAAATATGTAGCTTGGATTGGGAAGAGCATGATTCTATCCAAGAAGGGGACTAGCACTTCTTCAACAGCTACTCTATAACCGCAGGCTATATCTCTTCAAAATACACCTCTACTGCAAAATTTGACCTGTAAATATTCCACGTTTTTGGTTTATGGGGATTATCCAATTCATTTCTTGGTAGATAAAGCCTAAGAATAGGAAAAAAATGATTACATTTTCTATTAAGGCTAACAGAAAGCCATGCAATAGGTTACTTTGTTGATGTTTCAGGGAAAAGACCTCACTACCAATCAGAGCCTCAGACCCTCTCTGTGTGTTGGCTGACTCCTTCTAACTCTCCAAGATACGTTAATAATAATAATAATGAATAATAATAATACCTTAATAATAAGGATGTGCTACTGATTCTCCAACACTGGTTCTTATGATCTTCTTAATGATATTTCTATAAGTGAGAAATACTCCAGAGCTGTGTAATAAAACCCAGTACTAAAATGTTGCTTCTCCTTTAAGTGAAGAACTTTGTGTTTTGACTTAACAGCTGTGTCCTGACTATATAAACAGTTTGTCTTATCCATATGCAAATTAAATGTTACAAACATCTTTAGCATATTCCATAAAAGTATTAAAATGATCTGACTTTGCTTCTCCTATATCAACGTGGACTATAAGGGACAAAGACTCATGATTCAAAGTTTGTGCACATCCAGAAATAAATGGTCAAAATCTCCACCAAGTACAAAGTCACTTCAAATTGAAATCATGCGCATTGCAAGTTCACTGCTGGTGTCTTACAAGGCTTGAATTGTTACCAGGCCTTGGTCAGTTTGAAGAGAAGATTAGGGCAGTATTAACTCATGGCCTGTTCAGTGACAACCACTTCAACACCATCTACCAACTGACTGAGTTAAATGTTTTTTCTCCTGTAGTGGATTCTCATTCTCTCTCTGTCTAGCTACCTCTGTCTCCCCCTTGTTCTCATGACTACAAGAAGATTCTTTGAAATAACATTCAAATCCAATTATTTTTTTAAATAAAGATTTCCCATTCACTTTCTAATGAGTGATTTTCTAATAAATTATATTTAAGTGGGAAATTATTGCATGAATGATTTTAGGTGACTTCATTAATACACATACTTTCTAACTTCTCTCAGCCCTAGATGGTAGGTGTGCCAATCAGCTTCTAAGCTGTGGACACTTCTGGATCGCACTTGGAATTTGGTGGTTGGGTACCAGTTAGCCAGCACTCCTTGAGGCCTTGCCAAACTCAGGGCACTAAGTGGATGCATATTAACCTTCCATGGAAGGAGTTTACTGTCACATTCACATCTGAGGATAATACATTTTGTCTTCTAGTCCAAAGGCACAGTGCTTGTGACTAATGCAACACTGAGGTTCGAGCAGCAGCCGGATATTGAAAATAACCTTTACCAAGTCACATGATGTCCCAAGCAAGGGGAACAGATTGGAGGTGGGGGTGGCTAATGGAACTGAGTTCCGTGAAAAAGACAAAAGGAAACACAAACTGTAAGTGTATATTGTATTGTATGTGTATTTCATAATACATACACATAATAAATGCAAACAAACTCTAAAAGGATTTCAAAACCACATTAAGATGATTAATGCATTGGGATGACTCAAGGGTTTTGTTTTGTTTCTATAAGCTGACGTTCGGACAGCTGGGGTAAACCCTGTCATAATACATACATGGAGCATGACGCTGGTTCTGGTGGATTACAGTGTATCCCTACCTGTTTTTTCGTATAAAAGCTGTATGAAACCAGAAGAAAAAAGGGCAGTCATCATAGTATTTAGGAAGATTCTAAAAAAGACACGGTTAAAGAAAAAGGTTAGTTTCATCATAAAACTGATACAAAGAACTAATGATTCCAATGAGTTTAAAATTTCTTCCCTTATTCCTGTAAAAACATATTAAGCAATCACATGCATTAAATATGCAATACTTTACAGTTTATAATGATACACTCAAGATGCAAAGAAGGCTTCAAGAGAATGTTGCTTTCTCTTGGTGTTAAAAATTTTAAGGAAGTGTGTTAAAATGTGTTATTTAGCTGGTAATTTCAATTAAAATATAAATATCAAATTAGTGCAGTGAAGTAAAAGAAAACAGATAAATTGAACTTAAAAATATAACTTTTGTGCATTAAAAATGGCAGTGTTTGAAAAGCCATAGGAATCATTATTTTATTAGCCTAAATGTACTTATAGTACATATAAAGGTGTGTATATACATATACATATATAGTTTAAATGAAATCATGCCACTTGAGCTGACAGCATTTCCACCAAGGGCAATAGACTAACAAAACCTGCAGTACCAAGTGTGAGAAACTTTCATTTCAAATTATTGGTCAGGGAAGACTCAGAGATTCCCTAAACAATATAGGCTGTTGATGTAGCTATTGGTTACCTCCCAGAGGTTGAAGGGATGTCCCTATTGCTGAAGACACCTTGGACTTTGGACGCAGGACTCAGGAGATCCAAGCTCAATCTGACCTGAATGCCTCTGGAAGGTGCTATTATGTATGCTTCGAGGGGAGGGAAGCAACCACTAGCCTACCCAGCCATGAACATGGCAACATATCCCTAGGGTGCAACAGTGGCACTCCATCTTGGCAGCAACCAACAGCTGTCTAGTGAAGAAGTCAGGCCTGCTCATCAGGAGATAATCATGGCTGGTACTGGAAACCTAGTCAACTACCTGGAGCTAGTTGTCATGGATCTTAGAGACTAACCTAGTATCACCACTTTACTAAACCAGCATAATTCCTAACTGCATTCTAAATACTTATTCATATACCCACGGATAAGTGTAGTTCTTAAACCTCCTGAAGGAAGCTTCTCTTTGTAGCAGACCAAGATCATTACAAAAACAACAACTACAAGAAACAACTGGTTAAAATACTGAGAACAACTTATCATGGAGCACCTTGCTCCAATGGACACATCCACAGCACATCTCCTGTACCTAAGACTCAAGGAGCGATGGATAAGGGTCAGAAATACAGTAAGAGCCAGAAGACTAGGAAATCAGCAATGACATGTGTCTCTTAGAAACACAGGCAGGCTTCATCCATGACACCACAACAATACGACTGCTTAAACAAGGCCTGAACTGGGGCAACACCAATGACAATGTGGAAGGAGGTATCTCAACATTTGAGAGGGTGCAAGGGGAGAAGGTATAGGAGGGCTGGGAGGAGGAAAGGGAAGGAAGGAAACATTTCTTCCAAGTAACCCTCCTTGCTCTTTTTGAAATCCAAAGCCGCTGTTTTCATTAATTGTTGTTAAATATGTAACACAAATTCCTAAATGGTCTTATTAATAAAAAAAAAATCCGGAGCCAGATATTGGGGTGAAAGCTGAAAGATCAGAGAAACAGAACAAGCCACAGCTAACCTCACCTCGCCAACTCCTCAGCTGATCCTGTTTCCACAAATCCTCAGACTGAAAAGCCTCTGAGCCCTCACCCATGAGGGTCTCAGTCAAACTGCCTAAAAAGCCTAAAAGCTTCTAAAAACCTCTAGTTCCTGGTCCTCACACCTTATATACTTTTCTGTGTCCTGCCATATTACTTCCTGGGATCTCATGAGTGGTGTTGGGGTTCTTGTTAGTTGGTCTTTGGTCTTTAGCTGTTGGAAGAAGCATCGTCAACCCATATACATATTTATTCTCACATATATATTCTCATATATATTCACATATACACACACATATATGTAGTGACTTATGTGTATTATATTTTTCTAGATATTTTTACTGTTAAAAAATGAAAAAAAAGCCAGGCGGTGGTGGTGCACGCCTTTAATCCCAGCACTCGGGAGGCAGAGGCAGGCGGATCTCTGTGAGTTCAAGGCCATCCTGGGTTACCAAGTGAGTTCCAGGAAAGGCACAAAGCTACACAGAGAAAACCG
>CABHPQ010001099.1:2518-49055 GCA_902168405.1 Peromyscus aztecus | reverse complement strand
AAAAAAAAAAAAAAAAGATAGGACCTAACACAATCAGAAGTGAACAGGGAAATATTACAACAGACATCAAAGAAATTCAGAATTGTATAAGGGAATATTCTAAAAACTTGTATTCTCTTAGCCTGGAAAACCTAAAAGAAGTGGATGAATTTCTAGATTCAGCCAAACCACCAAAGTGAAACCAAGAAGAAGTCAGCAACCTAAACCATAAATGAGATTGAAATAATAATATAAAAAATTCCAGCTTAAAAATAGTCCAGGGCCAGAGGATAGACATCAGAATTCTACCAGGCTTTCAAAGAAGATCTGCAGCCAATCCTCCCTAAATGATAAGAGAGAAACAGAAGGTGCGCTCCACTCTTAATTCCAAAGCCAGGAAAAGACAACAAAAAAGAAAACTACAGCTTTCAAACTACAGATTCAAAAATGCTCAATAAAATACTGGCAAACAGAATACACATGTATATTAAAATATTATCTAACATGACCAAGTTAGCTTTAGACCTGCAATGTAAGGAGAGATCAACATATGCGAGTAAATAAATGCAATAAAACACCATACATGGACTTAAATAGAAAAGTCACATGGACATCTCAATATATGCAGAAGAAGCCTTTGACAATAGATGCATTCATGGTAAAAAGTCCTAGAGAATGTAAGGCTAGAAGGAACATAATTCAACATAATAAAACCATATATGAGAAACCCCCACACACATCATTCTGAATGGAGAAAAGCTAGAAGCAAAAATCCCACTAAAGTCATAAATGAGAAAATGATGTTCCCGATCCCCACTCCCTTTCAATATTGTTCTAGAAACACTAGCTGGAGCAATAAGAGAAGGAAATTAAAGTGACACAAACAGGGAAAGAAGAAGACAAACATGGCCTTGTGGCAGGATTCTGAATTAACTTGCGCAAATCAAGAGCTTTTCTACACACCGCTAACAAATATATAGAAAAGGAGATAAAAGACTAACTCCCATTCACAATCCTCAAATATCTAGGGAGAAGCCTACCCAAGGAAGTAAAGGACTTCTACAATAAAAACTTTAAGACTCCAAAGAAAGAGAGTAAGACACTAGAAAATGGCGAGACATCTTGTGCTTATGAGTTGGTAGAATTAATATTAGGAAAAGGACCATTTTACCAAAGCTACATACAGATTCAGTGCAACCCCGTGCAAAAACTCTATCTCATTCTTCACAGAAATAGAAAAAAACCAACAACTATCCAAAAATTCATAGAAAGAAAAGAAAGAAAAAGAAAGAAATGCCTATATTTTTGGAATGTACTTTCATGTTACAGCTTTGAAACCTCTTGCCAGCTGGGGAGGAAGAATTCTAGCACAGTTACCATTGTTATACAAGTTGCTGACAGAGATTTTTGTTCTTTCCTTATGTAGATACTGTATGTGAAGATAGCAATGGACCAGTCCTAAGGCCTGAATGTATATGACCTAGGGAAGGGCATCATTCCTTCTGACAGACACTTTCTGCACATTGATACCATACCTTCTGCTACTCCCGAGGTTATCAATTGTAACCCTGTCAGATGGTCCCCAGGAACCACCCTATTACCTAATTTAGGCTCCAAACAAACCTTTCATAATGCCTTCAACGCCCACCAAAATAAGACTATTAAAATGACAATAAGTGTGACTCTCAGAGAAGCCTGCACCCAGCCTTTGTTTCTGGAGGCTTTTCTTTCTCCTGATCCTTGTCTTTAGAATGTATATTGTAATATCTTTATTAACACCAATTCTGATTCATACTTGCCAGTCCCAACATTCCTTTCTGCCTCAGAGCCATGGATCCTGGGAAAGCTCAGGTCCAAGTGTCTAAAAGTCAAGGCTCAGAGTAATCTTTTGAGGGTCCCCAGGTGCTGCTGTAGGTGTCCCTCACAAATGGCACTTGATTAGTATCCTTGGTTAGAGACTGTTGCTTGAGTGAGAATTCAGAGTGGCTCCATTCTTCAAGGGCAGCGGCCTACGTGGGAACCACCTAAGTCACCTGCTTCAACCTATTTATAGTTTAAGTAGCTAGCAGAAAGGAGGCAGAGAATGAAAAAGGAAGAGACATTTTAAGTTGACTAACATAGTTATTTGTAGTTCAGATGAATGATTTTATAGAAAAATGAAGCTAGCGAGGCGTAAAGATTGCTACATGCAGTAAATATCCAAACATAGCATTTATAACGGATAACATAACTTAAGATATTCTGAGTAGTGACAATGGAAGACATTCCCATTTTTCATAAGGCAAGATTAGATTAATAAAACTATCATATTGTTTATCAATTCAAAGGTAAGTTAGAAGCCTTTATTTTAAAGTATGTTGTAAACTATTGGCAACAATATGGTGTTTTGTTTGCTTGCCATTTTGGGATTTGGGGAGACAAAATCTCACTATGTAGCCTAGTTGGTCTGGAACCCACAACGTATACCAGGCTGACCTCAAACTCATAGAGATTCACCTGCCTCTGTCTCCTGAGTGCTGGGATTAAAGACGTATGCCTGAATTCCCAGGGGCTACAACATATCTTATAGATACAAAACAAAAACATAATCACTGATTTGTAGTATTTTTGTTTTTTTAATCAAGATGTTTCCATTTTATTTGAAAATTAATATGTTCTTATTATATAGAACATATAATACGAACAAAAATATATGTTCTTTAGGGGGAAAAGTCTCATTTTAATTTGTTGCTTTCCTCTAATTTCCTGGCCATGGGCTGATGTCTGTCATTTCCTTTATTGGGAATTATAGCAATGAAATTCCAAACCAAAATCATTCAGAAGACCACAACACAAGAGTCACCCTTGATGACACAACCCTGTAACTCCAGCAGTTGGGAGGCTGAGGCAGGAGGATCACATGTTCAAGGCCAGCCTGGGTTGCATGCTAAGGACTATGCAACTCTGTCTCAAAAAACTAAAACAAAAGAAAAAGACCAGACAGGAACAAGGTGTATCTTCATTACTCACCGGACAGAGAAATTTCACTTTCACATCCTCATATAGAGTTGGACAGCTGAATACATCAATTATTACTCTGTCTGTTTCAACGTCATGAAATATCTGTGAATAAACGTATGAAATTCACAACTATATGCTTGGTTAAGAAGTATAAGAATGAAGTCCACTTTTACTCCCTCAAACATCCTAAGTTTATCAAGTATCCTTGGTGTCAAAGTCCAGTCATTTCACATATATATATATATATATGTAGATATTAATCTTTCTGTGAAATTACAACTCAGTTATTTAAATTAACCTTATATCTGTTGAAGGCCCTGATGGGACACTGTTGAAAAATACCTTATTAAATATAATAGATCTCAACCAAGAAAGCATTACTGTTGGATATTCATCATCTCATTTTCCTACGTTGAAGCCTTTTTTAAAAAATTCACTATGAGGGCTGGAGAGATGGCTCAGCGGTTAGGAGAGGATCCAGAGGACCTGGGTTCAATTCCCAGCACCCACATGGCAGCTTACAACGGTCTGTAACTCCAGTCCTAGGGTACTAAAACACCAATGTAATAAAATAACTAAGTTATTTAAAAAAATGCACTACACATGCCATCCCCAAATCCCATGTCTAGTGCTGGGTGTACAGCCTTTGCACCCACCCATTCTGCTGAGTTCCTTGCAACATGAACCACCTACAACATCCCCAACATTCGGGCCTAGCTCTGTGAGCTCGGCTTCTGTGCTGACCTAGCCTGGTAAATTCCCACAGAACATCATCCAGCTGTGCCAAACCCAAGGCCTAACATTGCTGGCACAGTCTGTGCATTCAGCAGCCTGGCTTGGTGGATACTTCAGATGACATCTCACCTGCACATACTCCTATGCAAAGCCTGACTAGTGAAGCTTGTACACCATCCCAGGCAGACCCAGCCGTAAGTCCCATTCTGCACCGGATGGGGTCCCAGCTGAGAGAAAAAAGACACACAAGCCCACATCCTAGCCGAGAACCTATCTCCAGTTGATAATCACTCACAAATGAAAAGTTAGTTCTCTCCCATGGAGTTTCACTGAGGATACAAACCATTCTGAAGGCCAAGCCCATGCCCAGCAGTAGACTGCCACCATGAAATGAACTGATGGCATCTTTGGAGGTTCTTTGTCTCATAATGCTGTGTCAGGGCATTTGTTTATTTATTTTTTAACCTTACAGATCCTTTGTTTATATATTATGGCTTCTAATTTTGTGTATTTAGGGGATTCCTGTGTGTACAAATGTGTGTGTGTGTGTGTGTGTGTGTGTGTGTGTGTGTGTGTGTCTATTTATATGTGTTTCTCATGTTTTTTCTTTGGCTCTTTTTCTTCTGTTTGTGTGTTTGTTTGTTTTGTTCTATTCTGATTTCTTTTATCTTATTTTATTAACTATTCTTTAGCTGTCTGTTTGTTTTCTAAAGAGAGACAGAAAGGGTTTGGATCTCGAAGGTAAAGGAGGTGGGGAGACTCTTGGAGTAGTTGGGGGAGGGGAAATGGTAATCTGAATATATCATATGAAAAAATTGTATTTTCAATAAAAGAAAAGCATTTTAAATTAAATTTAACTTTAAAAAGGGGGTACATCCAGAAACAGAGGGCACACCTGAGTAACGGGGGAGGGGGGGAGTACAGGAAGAAAACAAATGAAGCTATAATCAATGGAACACAAAACAGAAACAATAATACAAAGAGAAAAAAAAAGACAGCAACGAGCACATTTCTCTTCTTTCAACAGTAGCTTTAAATAAAAATGCCCTTGACTCTCCAATCAAAAGACACAGGCTATTTGAATAAAGGAAATCTATCCTCAAGTCATTTACAAGAAACCCCATTCATCTTCAAGGACAGGCACCAGCTTCAAGTGAAAGGAGAGAGAGTATCACAAGAAAATAGGACCAGGGACCAAGCAAGCGCTGCTGTCCTCACATCTGACAAAACAGACTTCAAACTAGCATTATTCAGAAGACATAAAGACGGGTACACCATTCTGATCAAGAGAACAATTAACCAAGAAGACATTACAGTCCTACACATATACACACCAAATTCCCAGGCACTCAATTGTATTAAGAGCAAAACAAACAAAAAACAAAACAACTACAAACTTCAAAACACAGATTAACATCACCTCAGTAATAATAGGCGACTGATTTTAATAACTCACCTTCTCCAATAGAAGGATAATTTGGACAAAAAAATACAGAAGAACATTGGAATTATATGACATCAGACATCAAAAGGCCCTAACAAGCATCTGTCAAGTATTCTACCCAAACACCAGAGAATATATATTCTACTTAGCATCCCATGGAACTTTCTCTAAAACAGATTACATACCAGGATACAAAACAAATCTCAACAAATACAAAAACAATTGAAATAACTCTGTACATTCTATGTGGCCACAATGCAATAAAACTTAAAATCAGCAACAAAACAAACTAATAAAAACATAAACTCATAGAAATTAAATAACACATTAAATAACACTGGGCCAATGAAGACTTCAAGAAAGGTTTGCTGTTCTCCTGAAACTAAACAAAAATAACACAACAAAACTCTGAGGTACATTAAAAGCAGTACTAAGAGAGAAATTGACTCGTGTAGGCACACACATGTACATATAATAAGTAAATAAATAGACAATAAACAAATAGACAAATAAATTGAGCCAAAGAGTGACTCCTGGCTTTGACCAGGGACCCATTGCACACCTCTTTTTCTACTTACAGCTTTTCACAATGAGACAGTATTTCAGGATGCACAGTTTAGGACTTCACATGCTACATCATATAAGGAGGACCTTGTGGGGAGACTGTTGTAGAAATGTGGGCAAACAAGGGCCTGAGTAATTACTAGCAGAGAGGCACAAAGGAGCAAAACATGAAGAGAAATTTAAAAGGCATAACCAAGAAGAATGATCAATTAATTGTGTGGATTTAGGAACCACAGCAAATAATCAAGGACAATATCAATTTTAAGATCCAAGAGAGTGAATACTGGTGCCATATATGGAAGCAGAGTAAAGCTCCCTTGGTAGGTGTTAATTAATCACTGGTGTGAAGAGTGCCCACACGACAGATTCTGCAGCTGCCCCCCAGTGAATGCTCATTAACATCCATGCAGGGACTGAAGGAACAAATGACAATTTAAAGAAAGGGAATTCTGAGCTCAATCAAGAATGCCGAGAATCAGGCCTGAGTGGATGCCCTCAGCTAGGAGAGGCCAGTAACAAACAAGAAGTGTATGAAGTAGGGGAAGAGTGTTAGTAATAAAAGAATTTGAAACAAAAACCTGGGATGGAGTTCTGCAAGCTTGCTTCCTTAGGTTCACAAAGGAACCATCATTATTGCTTGTCTCTGCTACTGTTCTATTGCTGTGAAAAGACACTATGACCAAGGCAACTCAGGAAAAAAAGCATTTAACTTGGGACTTGCTTACATCATCTTAGGCATTTTTCAGCATGTTATTTAAACATTACCACTTGGGTCCTACTGCTTGAGGGAAAGGGGTTTCTTTTTAGTTCATAAACTCCCTGTCTCTCAGGATGCTGGTCCACAGAACATCCGAGTAACAAAATCACTGAGGATATAGCTAAGTCCACAGATTTCTGGACCTCATTTCAGATTTCCTGACTCATACTCTGAGAGAACAACCTAGGAAAGTATATCTTTAGATGCTCCTAGGTGATTTTCATTATTTTAAAAAGTGACTGGAAATAAGATAAAATGGTCATAGCTGACATGGATTTAAACATGACATTGTTGTAGAATATTATTTTAAGATGTGTTACATTTGTTTATGTTGTGGAACATTTGTTTTATGATGCAAAGATATGCTGCATTCTTTTATGTTGCATTTGTTTAACTCTGTAAAGCTGTGTTACTTTACCTGTCTAAAACACCTGATGGTCTAATAAAAAACTGAATGGCCAATAGTGAGGCAGGAGAAAGGATAGGTGGAGCTGGTAGGCAGATAGAATAGATAGGAGAAGAAATCTGGGAGAGAAAGAAGGAGCAAGAGAACAAGGAGAGGAGGAAACTAGGGGCTGGCCAACCAGCTATGGAGTAAGAGTGAAAGTAAGATATACAGAAGTAAGAGAAAGGTAAAAGCCCAGAGGCAAAAGGTAGATGAGATAATAACGTAAGAAAAGCTGTCAAAAAACAAGCCAAGCTAAAGCCAGGCATTTATAATTAAGAATAACCCTTCATGTGTGTATTTATTTGGTAGCTGGATGGCCAGGGCCCTTCAAAAGAGCAAGAGTTAAAAAAAAAACAACCTACAACAAGACATAAACTTAAAACCTTGATAGATTGCTCGGAATGCACTTAAGCACTGTGGGAAAGTGAAAGATAAAGCAAGACTGGGCCAGAATTTACAGAAAATGTCTTGCAAAACTCATTTTGAACAGCAAGGTGAAGCAAGCTCTGGTTTTTATCAAAACCAAGCATCACCAAATTGGATGGTAACCAGAGCAACAAGCATCTCTTTGTGGCTTGGGAAATGAACATGCTGTTCTGATGCTGAGTTTTCAATTAAACACCAGGGCTAGGGAAATTGCTAAGCTGGGTAAGTGCCTGTTGTGCACGCATGAGGACCTGAATTTGGATCCTCAGCACCTACACAGGAAGTTGGGTGTGGAGGATCATCCTGTAATCCTAGTACTGTTGATGTGGAGACAGACGGATCCCTGGTCTTGCTGAATTAGTGAACACCAGAATCGGTAGATACTCAGTCTGGGAAAATGAGTTGGGAAGCCATTAAAGCAGGCACCCAACCTTGACCTCTGGATTCCACATGCAGGCACACACACTTGCTCCCATATCAGGACACACACCTATACCCCTCCACATACACACAAAAGCAAAATAAAAATAAAATAAAAGCAACAAAAAGCAAAAATAAAGCCAGAAATCTCAGTTCATGTGTTTTCTCTTACCATACAATTTTTGGAAGAAAAACAGGAAAATATAGTCTCCTGCAACATTATTATTTGAACTTCTAGATCGCTTCCATCACCTTTTCCAACACCTGAGTAAAAATGAAGAATATAGACTTGTTAAACGTCCAAACAGCTCTCCTATTGACACCATAGTTTGAGAAGAGAGAGATGAGCCCATTGAACAGTGTGGCCATGTTTAATCATTTGGCCTTGTATAGATTTTGTTTTTGAATACAGCCGTGTAAATCTCTTTTCCAGGCCTCAATGATGATGGAAAAGAAGGTGAGGGAGGCACAGCCGCCACCATCTTTTTATCACCTACTGGACAAGGTGGCATCTACCCTCCCTCGGATGAGGAAGAGGGATCTAACCACGGCTGGAAGAGTAAGTGAGGCCAGCACTGGGTGCCACCCACCTGGGCCTCATAATTTCTATGGGTCTTATAGGTCCCAGGAAGCACTAACAATGGACTTGGCACAGACAGCTGCTCACTTACACACCCAAGCTGTCTCCTGCTAGGACAGGGGACTCTACTTATACAGTGCTCCTTTTGAAATCTACACACAAACAATAGGTTGAAGTTTGGTTCTGGAAGAGAGAAATCTAAACAGTTCTGTAGGAATTTCTTAAAATTTCCAAAGTAAACAAATGTATGTAGGCAATCTTACAATGGCAGTTTTAATTTGTATCTTGAAGGTTTCTTTCTGAATAATTGGGCAAATGTCAAAGACTATACACCTAGGTATGATTTTGTGTGGCTCCTTAGAAGGCTAGACATCCTAGGTCATCTGGAGGATGCTAGTGTCTGGTAATGGTTTCCATGGCACCCAGCACTTAGGACTCCACATGGTCCACTACCTAGCTGACACAGACTTTTAAGGGTTCAGAAGCATCTTTCTTGGCAGTGGAAATGGCACGGCCCTGTCTCTTTTGAGACAGGTGAGACTTTCATGGTTTCCCACTTTGCTAAGAGTGAGTTGTGTATGTGGGAGGCATGGAGAGTGATGGGGAAATAGATACGGATGCTTCCTTTTCTTCTCATATCTCAGAGGTGGAAAGCCTACCAGGTCTCCTTCCTTCCATGGGTGACAGTAGATCCTAGTCACAGCCTCTCTCCTCTTACATTCTAGAACGAGTCATTAGCTCCATGGAAGATGATGAGGATTTCTGCTACTGGTAATTCTTTGTAGCAGTTAAGGGGACATAAAATACCGTGACAAAGCTGCTTTCTCCTAACCCTCCCCATCTTCATGTAGATCCAGGTAGACAGGAAGCAAGGGCTGGCGCTTAGGAAGCCTTTTTTCCAGCCTTGTGTGCTCTGAAACTCTGGCTGTTCGTCTTTGAGCTGGTTCCCTCCTTTGCCAACCACACGGGGAACTTCTTTAAAAATGTTTGTGTTAGTTCTGTGAGAATTTACATCTAACTTGTGACCCTATTCATCTTCTGCCACCAACGCTCCCAGATCCACCCCTTCCATACCCACTCATCTTTGTATCTATTTGCTCCTTAATTGAAACCCATCAAGACGGGTTTGTACCTTCCAGATATTCTTGAATGGCGGTCTTCCACTGGAATGGGGTTGACTTACCAGAGGCTAACCTCTCAGAGAAAGCTGACTCCTCTTCTCCCGGCAGCCATCGCTGGCCAACAGCTCCTCTGCTGGACGTAGGATGTCATGCCCAGCTTCCCTCTGCACGCTGGGATCTGGTCTGGCATGGGCATGCACTAGTCTTGTGCATGCTGTCACAACTACTGTGAGTTCGCACGTGCAACTTCCCCGCGGTGTTAGGAAGACACTGCCTCCTTGCAATCATCCGCCACCGCTGGCTCTTACACTCTTTCCACCCCCTCTGTCCAATGACCTCAGCCTTGGAATGGCGGCGGCGGCGGCGGCAGGGGGCAGGGGGGTGTGTCCTATATATGTTCCATTTTATGTAGGTGGTGAGCACGGCCTCACAACTGCAGACAATCAGAGACTGCAGACTCTACCCAAGGACTTTTAAAGAGCAGGAGATACTGGAATAAGCCTGGTCTAACATAAGCCTTAGTACTTAGGTGGCAATAAATGCAATATTTGCTGCCTGGGTATTTAAGGCATCATGACGGAGATGCCAGTGAAGGAGAGGGGGTAAAGGAAGAGATCAGGTGTTGAGAAAAAGGGTCTCCGAAAGGGCAGGTGGGAAAATTATATGAGGATGTCTCTGCAAGAGGAACCCTGAACTAGAGGTGAACTAATACAAATATTTTTAAAGAAGTTCCCCGTGTGGTTGGCAAAGGAGGGAACCAGCTCAAAGACGAACAGCCAGAGTTTCAGAGCACACAAGGCTGGAAAAAGGCTTCCTAAGCGCCAGCCTTTGCTTCCTTTCTACCTGGCTCTACCTGAAGATGGGGAGGGTTAGGAGAAAGCAGCTTTGTCGCGATGTTTTATATCCCCTTAACTGCTACAAAGAATTACCAAACATGGAAAAGAAGAGTTCTTGGGTACTCAGGGCTATCTTCTCTCCCTGCCCCTCCACTAAGGCTTGGCCCCCAAATCTACCCTGGACTGAGGTCAGAGAAGCAATGAGAAGGGACAAGGGATGCCTCCCCCAACCACCGTACACCATCGGACGAAGAAAAGGGAAGGAGAGGGACACTCAGAAACTGTCACAAGTTGCCACATGGCCAGTGGGCAACTTCAGAGGTAGGAGTTTCTGTGTGAGGCATTGTAAGCAGACGGCTACCCCCCAAACCTGAAAACACCGGCCCTTCTGCTCAACCCTTTAGTTCCAATTAAAGTACTTACCATGAATGGAATAAATAATGAATCTTTTTATCACGAGTAGTGTTCTTGGAGGGAGACTGCTTTGGTAGCTGATTTTCAGTTTTTCAAAATATTTAACGTATCTATTCTGCAAAGCAACAGAAACCTCAATTTAGGCGGGGATGAAAAGTCCAAAGTCAGCAGGACTAACCCTGCCTCCTTTTGTTCTTCCTCCCCACCTCCCCCTTTTTACAAAGACTTTGTCAGGTACAGCTACGGCGAGGAAACAATTGCAGGATGCTATTACGTAGTTGGGCATATTTCATATATGTTGTCTCATGAGTGAATATCTACCAAGAAAAAATACTGAGTTTGGTGCTGTGGTGAATGAATTGACAGGAAAGGAGCCAATCCTTGCATATGGGCTGCATGTTGTCAGTTTTGTTCATGTGTTGTATGATATATATGATAGCATATGTGCATATGGGTATGTGGGTGCTCATGTGGAGGCCAGAGATTGGTGCTGGTTATCTTCTTGGATCATCATCATCATCATCATTATCAATGAGATAAGATCTCAGCATGTAGCCCTGGCTGGCCTTGAGTTTGCTATGTAGACCAAGCTGGCTTAGAATTCTCAGAGATTTATCTTATTTTTTGGACACAAGGTCTCTTGGTAAACTTGGAGTTTATATCCATCAGCTAGACTGGCTAGCCAGTGAGCTCTGTGGAGTGACCAGTCTCTGCCTCTTTCCTTCCCCAGATGCTGAGGTTTCAGACTTGGGGCACCAGGCCTTCACACGGGGGCTGGAGACCCGAATTTAGGTCCTCATGCTTGGTGGCAGGCACTTTCCTGAATGAACCATCTCCAAGACCCTGCTCATGCTTGAGAAGGTGACTTCTCAGAAAAACAAAACAAAACACATCAAAACAGCCCCAACATTTCAACATGGTGGTTGAAACTTAGTTATAGTACCACATTAGAGAAAAAAACATGGTTTGGTGGAGAGTTGCCCCCATTCATAGTAGAACTGCATAAATGAAGACTCTGGAAGACATCTATAATATGTCAGTAGATCACACATCACTCTTCTTGTCTCTCCCGTCTAGAGCTTCTTCACTTTCCATTCCCTTCAATGTTTTTAGGAGGACGCCTCGGGGACAGCTAACCCTATACCTTCCCTATGAAATGTTGCTCACAGGACGTTCCTCGGATCTTTCTTCAAGAAGCTGAACCACTCTGGTGTTGAACCAACTGGGAAGTGCTAACAAGATTAACAGTCATGCTTCCTATTAGAAATGGAGGTCTGGGACCAGTGAGATGTCTCCGTGAGTAAAAGCACTTGCTATGCATGCCCGAAGAACTGACTTCAAATCTCAAAACCCATGTAAAAGAAATCCAGGCATAGCAGTGCACTCCTGTAAAACAGCACTGTAGTGTAGACAACTGGATCCCTGGAGCTCACTCGCTACCCAGCCTAGCCCACACATCAGTCTTCTGGTTCAGTGAGAGGCCCATCTCAGGACTCTAAAGTAGAAAGCAACAGAGGAAGGAAGATGTCCAGTGCCTTCCTCTGGCCTTCCATGTACACACACAGCACATGTCCCTGCACACTCACATGCATGCACCACACTCACACTCACACACAAACACAAAGACACACACAAAGAAAGAAAGAAATGGAAGTCACGTGTCTGAGTCTGTCATGTTTTCTCTTTATATAAAACCTAATTAAAAATTACATATGATGTACATGTACATGTGTATATTTATGTGTTTGTGTATGCACATATAGTTCATGAAACTAGAAAGGGCATCATAGGAGGGAAGAAAGAGACCTTAAAGGAATGGGGACACAGGGAGAATAATATGATACAATATTATAATAATACAATATAATACAACATATAATAATATAACTCTTAGTATATGTATTCCATATAATAATGAGGAGAAGGGGGTACTGGGTACTAACTGAGGGAATGATGGAAATGAGCCAGAGGGTGGTAGGGTAGCTCATGGATGAGGACAGTGGGGACAGGGGCGAGAGTGAATGGGAACAAAAATATGACACATGTATGGAGGCATCGTGATGACATCAATTACTTTGTATGCTAACCTAAAATGCTAATTTTTAAAAAAGAAATGACAGTTCTAAGAAAGGTTTCTACAAGTCCTTAACTCTGAAGTGGATGTCATGTGGCCAGCAGAGTGGTCCACAAGTCATAGAATGTGATGGTGGATAAGAACCACTACCCAACTGCTGGGGCCACCCGTACCCAACCAAGGGCACTCTAGTCCATGACCCTACCAATTCCTCCCAAATCTGTAGTTGAGCCCTTGTGCTGGTAGCCTTGATAAATGACATTAAGGAGGTTTTTGTTTTGCTTTGAGTCAGGGTTTCTCTGTGTAGCTCTGGCTGTCCTGGAACTCTCTATGTAGCCTGGGCTGGCCCCCTTGAACTCACAGAGATCCACCTGTCTCTGCGTTCTGAGCACTGGGATTACAGGCATGCACCACCATGTCTGGTGGATAGTAAGGTATTTTTAAGAAGGTCCTTACGTCAGATGTCATGCTGAAATTCCTGTGGGATAAAGTGGAATTTTCTTCAAAATAATTCCAGTCTGGAGAAAGAAAGTGTGGGAAGTGGTGCTCAGGGGATTGCGGAGAATGGCAGAGAACCAGTGATGGAATTCCAGCCAGCTGGAATGATGCTGACATGGTATGATGACCGTGAAGTGGTCTGCTCTCTTCTTGTGTATGTGTTATGGTTTGAGGTTTGGGGTTATGGTTTGTCTCCCTCATTTACTGCCCCTTCGGGGACAAAGAAAAGGGAGCAATTGACCATGAACCTAAACTGAGCCAGACAAACCTTCCTACCTTTAAACTGTTTCATCCCATATTTGACACAGCACAATCAATTCTCACCAGTACAGGGTGTTTGGAAATTCCATAATACCCTTTTTTGAAGGAACAAAAGGCAATAGCATATATTTCACAATAGTTAGTATATGGAATTAAATGTAACATCTAGATACACACATGTATATGAAACACAATAATATCTGATATGTAATAAATATTTTTTGAGATGAGGTTTTATCTAGGCTAGCCTCAAAACTGAGATCCCTCTGCCTTACTCTAGGATTATAGGCATGAGCCACCATGCCTGACTCCTAGTAATGTTTTCCAAAATACTTATTTTTCCTTTTCATTCTGTTTTTTTTTCTTCAAGACAGGGTTTCTCTGTGTAGCCCTGGCTGTCCTGGAACTCACTATGTAGACCAGAATGGCCTCAAATTCTGAGATCTACCTGTCTCTGTCTCCCAAGTGTTGGAATTAAAGACATGTACCACAACCGCCCAGCTCATTTTTCTTTAATATAACTTCTCTCCCTCTCTCTGCCCCTACCCCCTCACAACACATACACACACACACACACACACACACACACATACACAGACACACACACACACACACACAGACACTGACACACGCAGAAATACACACAGACACATAGACACACACAGAGAGAAATATGGACACACATATAGAAATACACAGAGACACACACAGAAATATACAAACACACACAGACATACATACACAAAGACATACACACACACACACACACACACACACACAGGTGAATCACGCAAAAACAGTTCCTGTGATGCTCTTCAGGGATTGAATTGTTCGTGTGTTTGGATAGGTGTCAGGGAATTGAGTGGTAGACTTTATACGATGGTTACAGGTCAGGACCCTCTTACTTTGGGAGGGCAAATCAATGTCTGAGCTCTAGAAACAGTAACAAATATAAAATGTAAAGTAGAACGTTCTGGGCAGATCACAAGGCTTGGCATCTGAGGTGGGGCTCTCAGCCTCAGGGAGGTGGCAAAGCCTGGGCCAGGGCACCTGAGCACTGCTGACTGACCATCAGACTGGAAGGGTGGGATATGAAATTAATGACAAGCGCTGATATCTCTCGACTTCCCACAGAGCCCTCAGACAGAGATCTTACCTGAGAAGGGGTCTCGATTCCTTGGAACTTAGAGCTGCTGGTTTTATCTGTTCTCCTCTCTCCAAAAATGTAAAGACTTTCCTGCCGGAAAGGAGACAACACATGCTGGGATCACGGGTAGGCACCAACAAGCCCGACTGAGCCTTTTTACATTTGCATGACTTGGCTTAACTTATTTTATCTTAATCCTGAAGTTACTGTGCCCTCCCTCTATTAAAATGTTGATAACATACATATCATGATTTTTGTACTAATTTTTATTTTTTTAAAATATTGCACTAAAATGTGACAAATCTTAATTACTAGAATATTTTACATTCCCTTAAATTTTGTGTCTCTTTGACCTTAGCCTAGTCCTGGCCCAGAGCAAGAGATCGGTTAATTACCAACTGTACATTAAACAAGGGAATACCAAAGCCAGGGTTTCTGAAAACCCCCTCTCCAGATTAACTCGTATGAGTCATGACTGAAAGAATCATGTAACCCAGTGATGCTTCAGAGTAAACAGATTCAATCCGTGTGAGACAGCAGAGCGATGCTTCTCATACCTTTGCATTTAAAACGATTTCACTGGCAATGAGGCAGGCACAAACCATTGTTCCCGTTCTTCCTAGAGAGAAAAGAGGCCATTTAAAGAGTCATTGTTTATCGTAGTGTTCAGTGTAAGAACTCACTCCGAGGACCTGGGGAGATGGCTTAGCTCTCGATGAGCAGAATGCATCAGGACTTGAACTCAGATCCTAGAAACCATGTCGAAAGCTGCTGTGACTGTATCAACCTTGACCCCAGCAATGGGGGGTGAAGTCTGGATCCAGAGGTTTGCTGGTTCCAGCTAACTCTTAGTTTAGTGAAGGACCCTGTCTCAAAAATAAGGTAAAGGGCCAGCAAAATGGCTCAGGGGGGAAAGGCGATTACTGCATAAGCTGACAACCTAAATTCAATCCCCAGAACACACAGGGAGAACCAACTCCCCCAAATCATCCTCTGACCTCCACATGTGCACCATGGCATACATACACACACACACACACACACACACACACACACACACACACAAACACACACACCATATACATTAACACACAATACATTTTTTAAGGTAAAAAAACAATTGAGGAGATCCCAAGGTCAGTTTCTGACATCATGAGCAGAAACACCTAAAATGCATTTTGTACGTGCTTGCCCCAAGTAGCCCAAATTACTGCTCTGTGGCTATACCTGGAACTTGGTGTCTTACTGTGGGCGTGCTACACGAGTTGCTGTGGACTCTTCTTCAGTCTCTAGTGCTGATATTGCAGTGGAGATAAAGACAATAGCCCTGTCAGGGCGCCAACACTAAAGCACTACTTACAGACCTGGCTTTGTAACTAATGCAAACAGAACACCCACCACACCATCCAGCACTTGCAATGCCTATTACTCCTTCCATGTAAGAGTTCTTAATTAAAACAATTTTACCCATGGTCTCATGCAGTCCAGACTGCTCTCAGAGTCACCGTAGGTCTGGTGCTGAAGGCCCAGGGCATGGATTTCCTTCCCATCATCCATCTGCACCCCCACACTATTTTCTTCCATAAATGTCTCTTCTCGTCTTGAGAGATGAGATAAAGATTTGAGGTAGGTACCCAAATCTGTCTTCTTCAAGGCAGGCTTGCACAAGCCTGTTTGCTTCTGCCAATTTCGGTGACTTGGGTCTTCAGCGGAGTGATAAATGGCGGGGCCTCAAATCCCAGTGACAGCAGGGCAGGTTCAGTGAAGAGAAAGGACCCGAGACTCACTACCACCTCTTTCCAGGGGTGGTGAGGGACACAAAATATCTCATTAGAGGGGTCTCAGCTCAACTGCTAGTGGCCAGCTGAGGTTATGGTTGGAACTCCAGGGACATCCAAGTACTGGCTAGGAAATGCTTTATTCTACAGCAATGGTAGCCTTGATTGAATGCTCTGTGGGGTGAACAAAAGGGGTTTTGGTTCGGGGGAAGCCGAACTGGCTCCATCCTGGGCCCAGTTGTCTGGAAAAGTACCTTGGTTGGAGGTTATTCGTTTGCTGAATGTTTTAGTTTTGGAGGAGCCAACAGGGTTCAGCTTAGGTGTAGCCACCAGTATGCCCTGTTTCTACCGTTCGGGGTTAAGCAACTGTGTAGACCTCTTTGGGATCATCTTTTCAGCACTGATTTGTGTATGTCATCTTCACCAACTAGGAGCTTGAGATGGGCTTAGAATCCTAGGAAATTTGTTTGGAGAGCACTTGTTCGGTTTGGCTTGCATTACACACACACAGGTGTGTGTGTGTGTGGTGTGTGAATGTGTGTATGTGGTGTGTATATACTATGTGAACGTGAGTGTGTGTGGTGTGAGTGTGTGTGTGAGAGTGTACATGAGAGTGGCGTGTGAGTGTGTGGTTTGTGAGTGTGTGGTTTGTATATGTATATGTGTGTGTGGTGTGTGTGCAGTGTGTATGTGTATGTGTGTGTGAGATGTGTATGTACTTGTACATGGGGGGGGCAGAGGATGCTCTGTTGCTCTCTACCTCACTGTTTGAGATAAGGACTTAAAGGTGCTGAAGATCACTGATTTGCTATGCCAGCTTATTATCAAGCCCTAGACATCTGTCTGTCTCTATCCCAGCACATGCCAGTTACAGACATGCTGGGTTTTGCATGTGTTCTGAGGATCAGAACTCAGGTCATTGTGTTTACGTGAAAAGCACTTCAATGACTGAACTCTCTTCCCAGCACATCTTTTAAAAAATTTCTCAATTGCTTTTATTTAACAACACGATATATAATTCCACTCTACCAGAGGCCACTACTGTGGTGACATTTTATTTGTGCTGAAATGTAATATTTTATTTGTATGTTAATAAATAAAGTTGCCTGGAGATCAGAGGTCAAATAGTCATAAAACAAAAGTCAGGCGATGGCAGCACACGCCCTTAATCAGATCACAAGGCAGGCAGAGTCTTTGTGTGGTCAAGGACACAGCCAAGCATGGTGACATGAACCTTTAATCCCAGTACCAACCATAGAGACCCAGGGGTCTGTATAGACAGGCAGTGACGAGGAAGTCATGTGGCTGGGCTTAGAGCCAATGAGAAGGCAGAACAGAAAGACAATAAAAACACAGGTCAGGCAGGAAGAAGCTCTCTCTGGGGAAACTACTGCTGGTGGTAAGCTAAAGCTAGTCATGGCTATTGCTTTGATCTCTTTGGCTATTACCTCTGTATTTGGCTCTGTGTTTCTTATTTAATAAGACTGTTTAGAAATTCTTCTACACACTACAGAGAACCATAGCCAATCAAAACACAGAGTTGTGGAGACCAGTCCCAATGGACGTATCTACAAAAGATCGCCACATCTAAGACTCAGGGAACATTGTAGAAGATGGGGTGAGAAGATTGAAAGAGCCAGAGGAACAGGGGTTTGCTGTGAGATTGTCTCCTAGCGACACCAGAAGCTACACCCATAAAGTCTTGCCGACATGACTGTCCAAATGTGAGCCGAACAAGGAGGGTACGGATGAACATGTCAAACTGGATGGAAAAGCCCACAAGGCCTCACAAAGCCCTATACAAAGAACTAAAGGCAACTGAGGAAAGCTGGGAGTGGGAGAGGAAGCTCTCCCCAGGGCAGAGCACACCAATTGGTTGGTCTAGTACCAAACAGTCAGCCCTGAAAACATACCTACGAGTAATGTTATGTGGACTCAACAGGTTCCATTTGGGAATGCATATGTTTATACAAATACGTATATGCATGAAGTAACAACTGATGAAAAAAGAGGCCATGAGATTGAAAGAGCATGGGGAGGGGTGTATGGGAAGAAGGTTTGTAGGTAGGACAGGGAAGGGAGAAATAGAATTAAAATAAAATCTCATCAACAGAAAAGAAACAAATAACAGCAACAACAATAAAACCAATAAAAGTCTAATGGTATTTCCAAAAGAAAAAATACTCATGGCCAACAGGTGTATAAAAATGCTTGATGTCATCAATCATCAGGGAAAAGCATATTAACCACAATAAAATAAGTATGATAAAGTGATATATGTATTAGTTGCATTCAGCCACTCCACAATAAATATAACTACAAAAATATAAAGCATATCATAATATATATAATCTCTGTCAACTAAAAAGAAAATATAGCCTTAAATAAAAATCGTTATTCTATTGTAAAGATAAAACATCATTGGTGTTTTTACAGACTTACATTGTCAAGTTAAGAGTAAGATAATCCAAATATTTAGTAAGCAGGGGAAAAATAAAATATTCGCACCCTTCCTTAACTCTTTTTTCTCCTTCCCTGTACTCCCATGGTCCTCTCTGCACCTCTGCCATTTCCTTTCCTGTCTTCTTACATCCTTCTGTCCGAAGCCAGTTAGTTTAAAGGGTTAACGATTAATGTGATTAATTGCGTTAGTTCTCATGCATGTTTCTTTTCAAAGAGGAAAATTTTAAAAAGGCAGTGTTACCTTTTCCTCCCATACAGTGAATCGCCACTACGTTTTCAGGATGTAGAGCCATCCAATCGTTTACTTCCTTGGAGAACAACAACATTTCCCTGATTTCAAAAATAAGATTTTTCATTCAATTAAAATTTTTTTCCAAAATAGTAATTTTCTAGAACACCGAGCCTTGGTATTTATCCCTTTTCTGACAGTCAGCGTGGAGTAAAACTTACTCGAGAGTGGGGACATTATGATCATCAACCATGATTCTGCGAACCCTGTAGTGGAAGTTCTTAGGGTCATAAGCGCTCTCGCCTAAAATAAATAATGCATATGTCATACATTTATGCCTAGTAATGCAGCAAATGATAAAGTTATAAATAGATTTAGAGTTTCAATTAGAAAATTCCTTATCTATCTTCAAGAGCAGTTTCTGTTAGCTCTAAAAACAATTTTTCAGAGTTGCAAAGAAAAAAAAAAAGTTTGGCAACTTTCCACCTCAGGCAAACTAAACTCATTTTTTTTAAAAATTTTTTTTCAAGACAGGGTTTCTCTGTGAAGCTTTGGAGACTTTCTTGTTACTCACTTTGTAGACCAGGCTGGCCTCGAACTCACAGAGATCCGCTTACCTCTGCCTCCCAAGTGCTGGGATTAAAGGCGTGTGCCACTGCCCCCGCCACCACCACCACCCAGCTGCAGAGATGTCAGCTACTGAAAATTTTCATTTAATATACAGGCGTTGAACAAATCACTAGAGACAGAATGGTAAACTGAGGATAATACTCCCAAAGGGCTGCATTTTTGTTTCTGTTTTAACCCAGTATGCTCTCCTCATCACAACCTACTCCAGGTGGGTTAGAGAGCAGACTTGTGAATGTTTGCACCTTCAATGTAACCTAGACGGAAGAAAACATTTCCTTTCCCTAGAACAGACATTCCCTAACATGGCTCACCTTGGTGCTGCCTGTCCGGTCCTTCTAGGCCCACCTAGGCCTCTTTCCTGGGGTACTTGGTGCTGGGTGAGCTACCTTTTCTACCACATGAGGCCAACTCAAGATGGGGAATTTTACTCCAACTCTAAATAGTTATGAATAAGTGAAATGTAGGAGAGGAGTCAGCAGAGCCAATCTGTCCTCTACCTACAGTCACACGAAAGTGAGTCGTGTACATACTGCATAGATTGTAGACTTGATAGTGGTCTGGATGCTTGGAGTCAAGGAACCGCACAACCTCCTAAAGACAGACAGACAGACACAAATGTTACCTATGCAGTGTCATCCAGAAGCAAGCATGGAGCAACAAGGACTAACCAAAAACGGTTACAATTGCTCCACCTGCTTCTCATTGGCATTGTCTAGTGAAAATTCCCTGAGTATGAGGCTATGTAGATTTTATATCCTCTGAAATCGGCTATTAAAGAAGGTTGAGATACTCATATTAGCCTCTGCCATAATTTGAATTGAATGCCCCCTATAAGCTCACATGTTTAAACACTAAGTCCCCCAGCTGGTGGTGCAGTTTGGGAAAGTTATGGATGCTTTAGGAGGTTGAGTCTTGCTGGACAAGTGGGCTACTGGGAGAAAGTATTGAGGCTTTGTATCATAGTATCACTTGTTCACTCTCTCTTTCCTGAGTGGATACATTGTGACCAGAAAAGAAATTCTCCATGATACATAATAATCAAAACACTAAATGTACCAAAGAAGAAAGAACATTGAAAGCTGCAGGTTGAAAAAGACCAAGTAACATATAAAGGCAGGCCCATTAGAACACCACCTGACTTTTCAATGGAGAATCAAAAGGCCAGAAGGGCTGGATGGATGTTCTACAAACTCTAAGAGACCATAGACGCCAGCCCAGACTGATATACCCAGCAAAACTATCACTCTCAAGAGATGGGGAAAGAAAGACATTCGTGACAAAGCCAAATTTAAGTAGCATCTATCTACAAATCCAGCTCCACAGAAGGCACTAGAAGGAAAATTTCAACCTGAAGAGATTACCTCTTTCAACGGGTTCCACAAAACAAGTCTGGGGTTATCTTATCTGTGTTTACACACAGTGTTCCTGCAGGGAACTTTTAATTTGAAAATATTGTAATGAGGCATAATGCTAGATTCCACTCTCCTCTGCATCACACACCACATAACTCGATTTCATTAAGCTTTTGAACTGCTTCCATACCTTTCAAATAAGTTAAACTATTTCATTGTTTTGAATGTTTTAGATGGTTTATTAGATTAGAATACAATATTCTAAATTTTTTGGGGGGGTCGCTATTGTTTTGTTGGTCATCATACTATAGAACACAAATGAAATTCACTTAACTTATAAGATAGTTGGATTTAAACTATACAAGTGGTTGTGATGAGCCCTGGAGTTCTGTCATTATATAGGCACGGCTCTTTCAGGCGGTAGTCCAGCCTTGATGATTTCTAATTGTGTTGAAATGGTTTTACTAACAAATCACTGTGGTCGCCAAATCTTTACTCCAAGAGCAGAGGTTTTCAAACAAGGGTGCACTGGTATAGACTACAAATATGGCTTCTGTTTTTATAACTTATTTGGATTTTTGACTATTTTCTCCTCTCTTCTATTTGCTGTTTCCACATTAGAGCAGATGGCTGTCTTGATTTTTTTTCATGACAGGTCACATGAATTTCTCGTCTTCTAAAAATGCTTGTCTTTCTTTTGACATATTGACATGTGAAAAGCGACATATTCACTTCATAAATATTTCCATGAGGAAGTTAAAAATGATGAACTTAAATGTTGTAGGGACAGACTTTGCTCTACGTATCCAGGTCCTCTTCAAGGTTCTAAGGAGTGTACTTTAGAATGGCAGAACATTTTATGCAGACATGGAAATGATTAAAACTGCTTTTTAGTCACATGATTTGGAAATTGCATAGAAAGCTTATCTTACATCTTTTTTAAAAAATATTTTTATTTTATAATTAATTTAATTTTACCTATCAGCCACAGATTCCCCTGTCCTCCCTCCTCCCACCCCCCCCCCCACTTCCCCCAACCCACTCCCCATTCCCACCTCCTCCAAGGCAAGGTCTCCCCTGGGGAGTCAGTCCAGCCTGGTAGACTCAGCCGAGGTAGGTCCAGTCCCCTCCTCCCTACACCAAGGCTGAGCAAAGTGTCTCAGCATAGGTCCCAGGCTCCAAAAAGCCAGCTCATGCACCAAGGACAGGTCCCAGTTCCACTGCCTGGGGGCCTCTTAAACAGTTCAAGCTAATTAGCTGTCTCACTTCTCCAGAGGGCCTAGTCCAGTTCCATGTGGGCTCCTCAGCTATTGGTTCACAGTTCATGTGTTTCCACTAGTTTGACTATTTGTCCGTGTGCTTTTTCCAATCATGGTCTCAATATCTCTTGCTCATAGAATCCCTTCTCTCTCTCACCGATTGGACTCCTGGAGCTCCACCTGGGGCTTGGCTGTGGGTCTCTGCATCTGCTTCCATCAGTCACTGGATGAGAGTTCTATCATAACAGTTACAGATATATCATTACATCCCGGGAAGGCTCACACAATCAACTAACCTGGCCTCATATGGGCTCGCAGAGACTGAACTGACAACCAGGGAGCCTGCATGGGACTGACCTAGGCCCTCTGTAAATGTGTTACAGTTGTGTAGTTTGGTCTTCTTGTGAGACTTCTAACAGTGGGAACAGGGGCCGTCTCCGACTCTTTATTGGCTTTTGGGACTCTACTCCTCATGCTGGGTCGCCTTGCCCACCCTTGATATGTGGGGAGGTGCTTAGTCTTACTGCACCTTGAAACACCGTGTTTTGTTGATGTTCATGGGAGACCTGCCCTTTCCTGGATGGGGAAAGAAGAAAAAGGGATTGAGGGTTGGAAGCAGGGAGATGGGGGGGGGGGGTCAAATTTATCTTAATAAACAGTGCACGTATAATCAGAAAATAAGGTAGCTGAGAAGATTTTAGGATTTAGGTAAAGTACTGTGGATTTTCTCAGTGGCTGAGCCTTTGTGTGGCTCCCTACAATCCTTGAAAGTTTTCCTTCAGCTGCAAAAGTGGAAGAAATAACAGTCCCCTTTGAAAGTCTTCTTGCTACAGCTCCACCTTTCTGTGTCTACACCTGCGTCACACCCTTCTCCCTCCACCTGTGTGGCACACTCCTTGCTACAGAAGCAACAGATGTTACAGTCTCTATCTGCTGAACGCGGCGGTCGTTTTTGTTTGCTAACCCTATAGATGCCACATCTGGAGCATCTGGGCTACTTAAAGGCAACATTGAACATTTCTTTGTAAGTAAAGCTCAGGTTTATTTTACCCTCGGGTTGGGGAGATAGTTCAGTTTGTACTTTGCAAGCATGAGAACCTGAGCTTGATCCCCAAACCCACCTTAACAGGCTGGATGTGGTCAAATGCTTATAACCCAGCACTGGGAAGATGGGGACAGGCACATCCCTGGAGCTCACTGGACAGCCAAGTTAGCCTTGGTGAGCTCCAGACCAGTGACAGAGCCTGTCTCAAAAACAAAGTGGGTGTTAGCTGATGAACAGCACTCATAGCTGTCCTCCAGCCTCCACACATACATATGCACACACTTGCACACACATGAACACACACATACTATACAATAAAGATTTTCAAGAGAAAAATTATCCTCTGCTTTGCATACTCAAGGTCAGTCCAAATATAATCCTGTATTTATAACATTCTTTCCTTTATTTCTCCTTCCTTCCTTTATTTCATTTTCTTTCTTCCTTTCTTTTTCTTTTCTCCCTCCCTCCCTCCTTCCTCCTTTCCTACCTTCCTTCTCTCCTTTCTTTTTTTTCAAGACAGAGTTTTTATGTGTAGCCCTGGCTGTCCTGGAACTCATATTGTAGACCAGGCTAGCTGGCTAGCCTCAAACTAAGAGATCTGCCTGCCTCGGCCTCCTGAGTGCTGGGACTAAAAGCATGCGATGTTGGGAGCACAGAGGTCCTTGTACTCAGAGAAGCACTAAGAAAACCAGGAATGTTAGTCACGCATGCAGTGTCTCCTCAGTGGAGGAGATAAAAATCAATTGCCTGCATTCCATCCAGAAAGCTGAGAGTGGATTTGGTTAATGACCTAGTGATCTTTTGGTTGTCTGTGGAGGCAGACCTCACCCAAATTCCTCAGAATGATTATCCCAGACTCTCCCCTCCCTAGACCATTACTCATCCTTAGGGGAGATGTAACAAGTACTCTATGGCCAGATGACCTCTATGTTATCAGTCAGAGACCACACTAGATTCTAGGCCCTTGAGCTCCAGAACCCACCCTCATGGTCACATGCACTGTGTAAAAGGGTCTCTATGTAGTCACACCTTCAGCTTTATTGTGCACCTGGGATTGCACTGATTGTTGCCTGGAAACCTTTTCCCAAATTGTGTTTTAAATATGCTGACAGTGAACCGCCTGGCATTAGACTCCCTGAAGTCTGATCCAGGCTGAGGAAGTCAATCTGCACCCAGTTTTCATTCTTATCTCTTGGAAAGGTTTGCTTCCCTGCCTGGACACCTTCAGGGACCCCCTCCGTGAGGCACTACATCCTTATCATCCTTTCTTTTTAAAGACTGAGGAAACCACAGGGCTGTTTTAGCATCCTCTCAGAAGTTAAGGGTCCACGGACATCACCCTTGAGTTAAAGTGACATCTGTCCAAGATGTGCAGCTGTTGCTGACCGTGTGTCCCCTGAAGCTCTCTGGCTAACCAAGCCCACCAGCAGCTGAACTAATGGCTTAGATCTGAGCCTGCATTCTGGATGAAACAAACAGTCATTCAAGCCGTAGAGAGGCTTTTGTGGTAGCTTATGCCTTATGCATTTTATGAAAATAGATTCTCTTTGAATGCTTTGATTAAAACAGTAAAGGAACCAATAACTGTGAATCAACACCCTGAGGAGATATCAATTCAATAACTGATAGACACCAATAGTCTGGAGCTCACTTGAGAAATGCTTTTGTTTTGATTTTCAGCTACATGAAGGTTTGGGTTTTTTTTTTTTTTTTTAGCAACAATTTAGCTAATATTAAATATGGCTAAATTAAGACCAATTTTGTAGAAAGAAAAGTGGCTCAATTTAAGTAAACTATAATTAACTCCAAGTTACCAACTTAATCTATTGAAAAACAATATTATCGACCAAAGGATGTGTTACCCATAAAGCTTAATTGTGGCAATTTTGGGAGGTGAATTAAATATGACTGAAGAAGCGTCGTTGAAAATTTTGCATTTGTTGCATGTAGATGAACACGGAGTTTTCTTGGCACTCTGGTGTCTCGGGTGGTTGAGGAACAAGGTTCCCTTCCTCCTAAGCCACATTCATCCCTGGGGCTAGCTCTGGGGCATGTTAGGTATGTGGGTCTAGGGCCTTGCTGTTTTCATCAGGGCTATAGAAGGTTCCTAGCTGGCACTGTGGATTCTTACTGGGGTCACCAAAAGTGTGCCTGGCTGCTATGAAATCATTGGGAGTTTTGGCTTCATTTTTTATGCTATGGTGGGCTGCACAGACTGATTATATCATCCTTTTGAGAGACGGATGAAGGCTTGTTGTAACATAGTAGTAAAAACCATGGAACTGTATGAAAATGCTACATGAAAAATGAAGAAAATATTTGCTGATTGTAAACTTTTGTGGGAAATTTTTAAACACTCAGGTAAAGACACTTGTACATTTGGAAAAAAAAATCTAGTCACAAAAGATGTACACTATGATTCCACTTACATGAAATTGAAGAAATAGTGGTGACATAGTTCAAAATAATGATTACATCTAGTATGTTAGAATACTAACAAAAATAAGTAATTCTTAATACCTTGATAATTTCCAGTCGGTTGATATATCCAGTGTCACCTGGAGAAAACTGACTTCTCCCTTTCCCAGAAGCTATCGTTTGCAGATTGCTTCTTGGCCAGTGTTGGGACTCTGTGCCCACCTCCCTCCCTTCACTGGTGAGGGTTCTGTCTGGCTTGAGCCTGTGCTGACCTTGTACATGCTGTCATAGTCTCTGGGTCCATACATGCATCTTCCCTGTGTGTCTGGAAAATGCTGTTTCCTTTACATCATCAGACCCCAGTGACATTTTTAACCAGTTAAATTTAATTTATACTGATAACTTAAAATATAAAAGTTAGACATATTAAAGGAATACCATTAGTTTGATCCATGTGTAATATTCAAATTAGGTCAGGGACATCTGTCTCATCAAACATTTATCATTTCTTCAGTAAAAACATTCAAAATCTTTTCTGTATGTTTTGAAGTACACAGTACATATATCCTTCTATGCAATAGCACAGCTGAGCATCTTTTGCTCACCTTTAACATAGTATCTATCCATTGGTCAACCTTTGCTTATCACCCCTTTCCTGCTTACTCTCCTCAGTCTCTGGCAAACACCATGATGCTCTCAATTTCTGTGAGAGCAACTTTTCTATATCCATGTTTGTCTTTCAGGGCCTGACTTACTCATTTAACACGAGATTCCCGGTTCTAGTTGTATAATCGCAAAGACAGGATTTCATTCTTTTTATGGCTGAAGAGTAGTATCCAGTTGTGTTATTTTCTTGATTCATTCTTTTGTTTATGGAACAATCACTTCCTCTGTTGGTTAAGAATAACGTTGCAGCGCACAGACAGCCTCTGACACACTGAATTTATTCCTTTAGTATAAACACCTAGTATTGAGATTACTTGAACTCACTGCAATTCTATTTTGCATTTCTTAGGCACTTTCATAGTGATTTCCATAACGGCTGTAAAAGTTTAGATTACTGCCAACAATTCACGAACGTTCCTTTTACATCTTTGTTGGTGTTCTTGGTTGTTTTGTTTGTCTTTTTAGTAACGGTCACTCCTAATGGAATGTGGTAGTATTTAATTGTGGCTTTTACTTGCAGTTCCCTGATAATTAGTATGCTGACCATGTTCCATATACTTGTTGGTCATATGTCTTCTCAAAAGAACTGTCTGTTTGGGGAAAGTGGCATTTTAATCAATGATGTCAGCTTATGCAACCATGACATACCCAATGATCTTATAGCTATCGTAGTTCAAGTACACTCTATAATGCTCATATAATAGCAAAATAACCCAGTGAAACATATTCTATCAAGTAATACATGACTGCACACACACACACACACATATATATACACCTCAAATAATACATCTATATGTATGCATTTGTGTATATATGTATATATGCATATATGTGTATAAACTTTTATTGAGGTGAATCAGATACTACAGACTACACTAATAAACACATATATAAGGTAACCTAAGTGATAACTTTCAGTTGGAATTTCAGAGAAGAGAAGATAGCTGTGCTGGCTAGTTTTATGTCAACTTGACACAAGCTAGATTAGATTCATTTGGGAAGAAGAAATCTCATTAAGAAAATGCCCCAACCAGACCAGCCTGTGGGTAAGCATGTGTTGCATTTTCTTACTTAGTTATTGACGTAGGAGGGCTCAGCCTATTGTGGGTGGTGCCATCTCTGTGCAGGTACTCCTGGGGTATTTAAAAAAGCAAGCTGAGCAAGGCTTGGAGAGCAAGTCAGTAAGCAGTACTCCTTCACAGTCTCTGCATCAGTTCCTGCCTCCAGGTCCCTGCCTTGAGTTCCTGCCCTGACTTACCTGGATGATGGATCATTCCTTTTCTCTCCAAGTTCACGGTGTTTTATCCCAGCAATAGAAACACTAAGGTAATAACATTGCGTATTTGATATTGATTTAGTCATCCAAGGATGTCCAAAGCCATATTCCTCACTCTAATTTAGGAATACAATATATAAATATGCATTTTGAAAGGAGTTTGAATGGAGATAACTTGTGTGGGTGGACAATTTTGATCCCAGAAAACACACTGAGCAGTGAGCACTTGCTATGGGAATAGCCTTCCTTACGTCAATTGGATTTCTGTAGAAGGACTGTCCTCCAGATGATGGAAAGGACATGGCAATGATACGATCTGGAAGTCAAAGGGATGGCTATGATGAATATCATAATAGAGATGATATAACATACAAAAACTTCATCTACATATAACAAAACTTTTTTTTACAAAAAATAACATTCAGGATAGAAAAAATAACACATTCTCAGAGTAATCAAAATGATATAATACATTAAATTATCCAATACAATAATAATCATTAAACTGAAACAGTGATCTTAAGACTCAATTGGTTCATCCATGGGCCTAAGTCTGTGCTCCCTCAGTGCCGGTAAAATGTCTTTAACAAACCAAAGAAAACATCCTGAACTCTAGTAAGCACAGGAACTGCCAGAGTGCTTTTCAGCACACATGAGTCAGGAAAACTGAGACCAACAGAGTAGAAACCTCAGTTGGTGGAGTTGAAAGAAGCTTGAAAAGTGTCTCGGGATCCTTGAGACCACAGTTAGCTACGAGAGCTGAATAAATGAAACTCCGGCTAAAAATATCTCAGCCAATAATCTACCCCACCTCCTGTACTACAGGAAAGTAGTTCTGGTTTGAAGTGGCATAAGTAGATACTTCCATTGCCAGGGTCACTCTGCCACAATGACACGCGCACTACTACATAAAGAATGCTTTGAAATACCATGGCAGAAACGAAAGAGAACGTAGCATCTATCCATCACACACAAAATGCAAAATCTTTATAAACAGTAGCATCAGGTAAGTTTCACGAACCAGTAACGTAAGTGAGGTCCAGGTCAAACCCATCCTTCTTGAACCGTCTTTTGTTTTTGGAAACCTGGATTGGAAAGTCGTAACATCGTAAAACATGAATCAGCAGGAAAAAGAACATAATATAAAGATCTACAACCTCAAAAGCCTTTCTCGAAATAGAAAACAAATGCATGCTGCCACTCACCAGCTGCCTAGTCAGCTTTTCAAGGTGCCTTTTTTGATGCGCCAGCTGCAAAATTCTTATCAGAATAAGAAGTCGCAGAGGTCGAAATAAAACTGCCAATCTAAGTAAATGTATAGATAAAAAGTTAAATACCCATTTTTTTGCTAGAAAAAACCCCCAGAATATTTGGTTACTACGGATTAAGTTGAACACTTTTATAATTATTTATTTGTTTATTTTGGTTGGTGCTGGGGGTCCAGTCGGAGACCCTGTGAGGGCTTGGCAAGTTGCTCTACACTGAATGATGCTTCTACTTCTGTATTCAGTTTGGAACAGTGGTTCTTGGCCAGGACAGTGTTGTTTTACCCTTATGTAGAAGATAATTGTCAATGTCTAGAGACACTTTTGACTGTCATACTATTATGTGGGTGTGTTGCTACTCTATCAAGTGGATACAGACTAGGAATCCTGATAAACCCTTCACCATGAATGACATCATTTCCCAGAATGATCTGGCTTAAAATGTCAACGATGCTAAGTTTGGGAAGACAGACTCAGAATTTGTGGTTTAACATCAGAGTTTTTCTGTTCTTTTCTTTCCGTGTGTGTGTGTGTGTGTGTGTGTGTGTGTGTGTGTGTGTGTGTGTGTGTTCATCAAAACATTGCTGGTGTTATATATTTCAGTGAACAGGGAACCACTACTACTCCTGGTGGACACATCAGAAAACAGACCTGAATACTAACCAAGCATGCTTGCTGGTGTTTTTCCTATCATCAAAAACACCAAGGTAGAGAACTACTGTTCTCAGACACTGGTTCTTTAATTTGAAGCCATATGAACAAGCCATCTGAAAAGAACTCTTTAAAGTTCTTTAAAGCAGAGGGTATGGAGTGAGGGGGTGGCTCGGCAGTTAAGAGCACTTGTTGCTCTTGCAGAGGACCTGGGTCTGGTTCCCAGCACCCACATGACAGCTCACCACCACCTGCAACTCCAGTTCCAGGGGATTCAATGTCTTTCTCTGGCTTCTGCAGGAACGGCTCACATAAGGTGCATACATATACTCACATGCAGGCAAAACACACACACACACACACACACACACACACACACACACACACACAATAACAATAATAAGTCTTTTTAAAGGTAAAGCATGAGGTAACAGGCCCCAGGGCACCTAATTCAGTGGCTCTAAGGTAGCAACTGAGAGGTTTCTCAGGTTGTTTCGAACGCACAACACATTTAGTTGAATCCTAGATTGAAGTCCTGGAAAGCTGGGGTATAGAAAGAAACCAGTTATTTGACAAATGAATAATACTACCCCACAATCTTCAGACACACAGATCTCTTTTTTCTACATTGCCACAGTGAAAAGGAGGGTAAAGTAGGGGAGAAGGGGGAAAGAAGGGGGGAAGTGGGGGAGAGGGAAAAAAGAGGGGAGAAGTGGGGGGAGAGGGAAGGGCGAAGAGAGAACTCTTCTAGTAGACCCTAACATTGCTGACTTTGCCAGAGTCTTCTCATTTCTGCAACTATACTGCAAAAATTCCTCTCTGTGGCTGCCCACATTACGTACTGGTTTCTTGCTATGTTTATTACGTTTAGAGATATTAATTAGAGTCACTCAAATTATATACATGCTTAACACTCTCTTGGTTATGGAGAAATCCCAGGACTACAGAACTTTATATCTAAGGCATTTGTGACTGAAGCACAAATGGGAATTTTGGGATAATTTCATAACGTTCTGAAGTTCAAGTTGATGTAAGAGGAGTTAAGTCCAGTTTCTCCTCCCCTTTGTACGTTCTCTTATTCAGCGAAAGATTCTTAGTATGTATATCCTCAATGGGCCCCTAAATGCCAACATATTTTAGTTTCAAAGTACATGGGAATTTATGTAAACATTTTGCTTTTAAACCACTCATCTGGCAAAGTCAAGAGAGTTCAGTTAAAATATTAAATAGAACCAGAGAAAACACAACAAAACAAAGGAAACAACCCAGAAGAACAGGAGAAACAAAAGAGGAGTTTTGAGAGGTAAGTCATGTTTCATACCTTGGGATATCTCTAAGAAACTTCTTGTCATAAAGTATATAAGTGAGGGAAATGAGCAGAGTCACACCAATAACGACGGCATCTAGGGTGTTCAGTAAATCAGAAAAATAATTCTGTCTCCTGGAGCAGGGAGATGGGACAGTTTCAGAACACAAGTTATCCGACTCATCTTTATGAAGAATTCTATCTTCAGCCCTGTTGGTAGTCTCAGGAAGAAGCAGGTGGGTTATCCTACACTTACCTTGAGATTCTAACTGCTTACTAGCTCCTGGGCCCCACTCCGTCACCTGCATATAATTCTGTCCCAAGCACATATATTTTGTGGGGTGTGAAGGTTGACTGGAGTTGAGACCTGGCTGTTCAGCTTTTGATAGGGTAGAGGTACCCAAGCTGTTCATGCTTTTGTAAGTAACCCCAATAAACTCACTAGTTCACTGAAATAAAAAGAATCCTGTCTTAATGTGTTTAAAATGCATTGTCAAGACTACTAGACTAAGGGGAAAATATAACATCAATATAAAGTTTTCATGTGGTAAATTTATATTTATCCATGCATCTATTAGGTTTATACTTTCACTCTGATATTCATCACCAAAGTAAGTCAGGACAAGAACTCAAGAAGGGCAGGAACCTGGAGGCAGGAACTGATGCAGAGACCATGGAGGGGAGCTGCTTACTTACCAGCTTGCTCCTCATGGCTTGCTCAGCATGCTCTCTTATAGAACCCAGGACCACCAGCCCAGGGATGGCACCACCCACAATGGGCTGGGGCCTCCCTCGTTGATCACTAATTAAGAAAATGCCCTACAGCTGGATCTCATGGAAGTATTTTCTTAATTGAAGTTCCATCCTTTCAGATGACTCTAGTTTATGTGCCTGTTGTGGTCTGAGTTCCATTAGGGTCCCTTAGAGGATTATTTGTGAGGGATTATTTATAGATGCAGGGGCACCTTACCAATGAAGAAAATGTTGAGAGAGCCCTTTTTAGACTGAGAAACTGGGCAGTGGAAAACTGTCCTTAGTTCAAAAAGGGGCAAGAGGATAAAAAAATCTCTTAGAAGAGAAATTATACTCTCAGATGCTCTGAGAATAAAATGAAGCTAGAGAACTTAGTCTCTGACTCCCAGAGCAATCCAACCTCAAGGCATGGCTCACCCACCCACCTGCTTAGAAAACCAGAAAACAAAGATCAAGGTCTGTCGACTGTGATGTTGATGGAAAGAACCTGCCTCTAAACTCTTCTCCACTTCACTATAATTAATGTTGTTTTTTATTTTTGTTGAAATATGAATTATTTGTGATGTACTCTTTAGTGTGTCATCAAATCTAATTTGGAATTCAAGTCAATCAATGTTAACATTTGTACATCACTATGGTAGTTTGAATGTACTTGGCCCCTATAATCTCATATGGAGTGGCACTATTGAGAGGTAGGGCTTTGTTGGAGTGGGTATGGCCTTGTTGGAGGAAGTGTGCCACTGTGGGGGTGGGCTTTGAGGTTTCCTATGCTTGGGATACTGCCCAGTGTTTCAGTTGACTTTCTGTTGCCTGCAAGTCTGCATGCTGCCATGCTCCCCACTATGATGATAATGGACTGAACCTCTGAAACTGTAAGGGAGCCACCCCAATTAAATGTTTTCTTTATAAGAGTTGCTGGGGTCATAGTGTCGCTTCACATCAATAAAAACCCTAAAACAGAAGTTGGTACCAGGGACTGGGGTGTTGCTGTGATAGGCCTGATTTTGTTTGGAGTAATATGGACTTTGGGAGTTTTGGGTAGGAAAGCAGGGAAATGCTTTAAGCACTGCTTAATAGGCCATACTAGTAGAAGCATGGGAGACAGTGGTGTTGAATGTGACTTGATGAACTGTGGAGATCAAGAGGCTTCAAATGAGAAGAATGTTAGTATGTGGCCTAGAGACTGGTCTTGTGATACTTTGGTGAAGAAAGTGGCTGCCTTTTGCTCTTGTCTGAAGATTTTGCCTGAGGCTAAAATGAAGAGTTTTTGGATTAATTCCACTGGCAGAAGAAATCTCAAAACAGCCTAATATTGACTGTCATGTGGATATTAGCGGCCACTCTAATGAAGATTTATAATGAAAAGAAGTGAGCTAAGCAGGGTAAATTACAAACTGTAAATTTTGAGGAGAAAAAGAGCACTGGAAAGTGGAATGGGGACTGGAGAGATGGCTCAGAGGTTAAGAGCACTGGCTGTTCTTCCAGAGGTCCTCAGTTCAATTCCTAGCAACCACATGGTGGCTCACAACCATAAATAATGAGATCTGGTGCCCTCTTCTTGCATACAGGCATATTGTATACATAATAAATAAATCTTTTAAAAAAAAAGAAAGAAAGTGGAATGGAGCTATGTCTTGTGTTCAAGGAGATAAATGGATTAAGAAATGGAATAAAGGGAGTGGTGACTTTAGGGTGGGATCCCACCTAGCTAAGTTTCCAATTTGTGAAAAGGAACTAAATAAAAGCTTAGAGCCAGGTGTGATGGGACACACCTTTAATCCTAGCACTGGAAAGGCAGAGGTTTGTGGATCTCTGAATTTGAGGCCAGCCTGGTCTAGTGACCCACTTTCAGGATAGCCAAGCTTGGGCAGTGAAGGACAGAAAGATGGTGAAGATGTAATTGAGTGAGGGAGCTATGTGCCAGCCCCAGCAAGCAGCAAAACTTGGCAGCTTCGGCCACGTGGTTCTGGCTTTAGAGTTAAGGATAGAAGAAATGGATTATGGAATTTGCCTCTACAACTAAAGAAAACTTGCTGAGTCCAGGCAAGTTATCAGGGGTGTTGCTGAATGGAGGTCTAAAGAGGCCATTTTGTGAAGCTGTAGAGTTGAAGCCTGGATTGCCCTGGAGACCCCAACATGTTGGAGATGCTAGAGTTGTGAGGTACCTGCCAAGGAGAGCTGCTAACAGGGAGTGGAAGAGAAAGAAGTGTGTTGCAGTCAACAAAGCTGAACAGAGTTGGAGATCTAAAGAGCATTTCAACATCAGACATGCAGAGTTTGGAGTTTGTCCAGCTGGGTTTCTGGTCTTGCTTTGGTCCAGGATTTCCTCACTATGCTCCCTTCCTTACATTTTGGAATGGTAATGTATATCCTTTGCCATTATATGTTGGAAGTATGTGATCTTTTTTTAAATATTAATTTTACAAGGAATTGCAGTTAAGAGATTGTATGAATCTCAGAAGAGACTTTGAACTTTGGACTTTTGAACATTGTTGAGACTGTGATAGACTATGGGAACTTTTGAAGTTGGACTAAATAAATTTTGCGCTATGATATTGTTATAAGCTTATGGGGGCCAGGGAGTGAAATGTGCTAGTTTGAATATAATTGACCTCCATAATCTCATAGGGTACTATTAGGAAGTGTGGCTTTGTTGGAGTGATTTTAGCCTTGTGAGAGGAATTGTGGGGGCAGGTTTTGAGGTTTCCTATGCTCAGGATACTGCCCAGTGTCTCAATTGACTTCCTGTTGCCTGCAAGATGTGGGACCCTCAGCTACTCCTCCAGCACCACATCTGCCTGCATGCTGCCATGCTCCCCACCAGGATGATATGAAACTGTAAGCAAGCCACCCCAATTAAATGTTTTCTTTATAAAAGTTGCCATCCATGGTCATGGTGTCTCTTCACAGCAACAAAAACTCTAGACAATCACATACATGTTCCTTTCATTCACGTACATATAGACACAATGGCTGCCTGGCTCATCCCTGAAGCCCTTTTAAGCTTTAGCAATTGAGAAAATCATCTACAATACACTGTTGTAGAATAGAGGCACAGCAACTGCACTGATAAAGCCGTTCTACATAAAACCGGCTTTCTATGACTGCTTTTCTGTGGAACGTACCTATAAGGAGAATCATTTTGACGAAGAAGGACCCATTTGGTTGAGCTGACCTGACAATTCTTACGGGATACTTTTCATATCACTGTAAAAATGGCTTTATGCTTTAAAAAGAAAAAAAAAGCAGAATCACACTTACCCTTCCACGTACACTCGAAGGAGAACATCCACGAGGAAAAACAAAGCAATGGCGAAAGAAAGTGAGCGATATCCCAAAGGAATATAAAAATTGCTGTTGTAGAGATGTAGATCTATAGCCATAAGAAATATGTCCAGAAAGATCAGCAGAATTCCAAATATTCTAAAACGAATAAACAAAGAGAGCAGAGGTATTGCCTCCATAGTCACAACATTAAAGCCAACGCTCAGATGCCCCCAAAAGTCCTCATTTAGAGCTAAACCGTCCTGTGGCAGAAAGAACAATCCTGCTTCAGAATCCTAAGAAAATGTTCAGCTTTCACCCAATAAAAGCAGTGGTTGGGCTGGAGAGATGGCTCAGCAGTTAAGAGCACTGGCTGTTCTTCCAAAGGTCCTGAGTTCAATTCCCAGCAACCACATGGTGGCTCACAACCATCCCATCTATAATGAGATCTGATGCCCTCTTCTAGCCTGCAGGCAAAATATGCAGACAGAACACTGTATACATAATAAATAAATATATCTTAAAAAATAAAAGCAGTGGTTAGTAGATCAGATCTGCACCAAGCCCCTCCACACTTCCTACAGCAGGGATGCCACTTTAGCATGCCAACCTAGAACCGCAAATCTAAATTAAAGTCACAAGCTTCTTGGTGTGAACACTTTAAATACTCAGAATTCATAAAGTGTGTTTTTTAAAACAAATTTCTCACAATAAATGAAGTCACATTAATCCAAATAAGTTTAAGACTTTGGCAACAAAAAGAAGTGGAAGCATGAATAACATATTCCTTTTAAAAACACTTTAACCAGTAAATACATGATTATATATTCATAGATTCACACATGGATCCTGCACACAGGACAGATACATGAAAAAATTCAGTTCCATAAATATTGCTTGGATATTTATTAATTAAATATTAATTGATCTCTTAAAGACTCCCTAAGCCTTTTCTTGCACAGTCTCAAAAAACTCCTTATAAATTGATTATTTTCCTAAACTACAAAGATGAATCAACTCAACTTTAAAGTGTGTTTTTAAACGACTACTGATTCAATTAAAATATTACTAACTTGCCAGGTGGTCGTGGTGCACGCCTTTAATCCCAGCACTGGGGAGGCAGAGCCAGGAGGATCTCTGTAAGTTTGAGGCCAGTCTGGTCTATAGAGCGAGATCCAGGACAGGTACCAAAAACTACACAGAGAAACCCTGTCTCAAAAAACCAAAAAAAATTTTTTTAAAAATATTATTAACTTGGGAGTTAGCAAGATAGTTCAGTAGTAAAACACCTGCCACTCAAGCGTGAAGACTGAAGTTTCATCCCCAGCTCGTACACAACGGCAGGGGACAGGACAGTGCAGCACCTGTAATCCCGGCCCCAGGGAGGTAGATACATAAGAATCCCAGGAACTCACCAGCCAGTCAGCCTGGCCCAAGTGAGCACCATGTACAATGAGAGATCCTATTTTAAAAAACAATAAGATAACAAAACATTGAAGAAGATACCCAACGTTGAGTTGTGGACACACACACACACACACACACACACCTGCACAGATAGGTACAACACCATACACATACAATAATGATTTTAAAGGAAGCAATTACATTGTATAAATTTTAATAATCATGTAGAATAGAAATCTAATTAAATAGTAAAGTATTTCTGGAATTGAGTAATTTGGGGTGTATAAATCATTTACTAGAACATTTAGTCTGTAATTACAGAATTTGAAAATGTATGCTTTCTTATTTTTACATTTATGGGTAGAAAAATACCAATATGCCACTATTTGGATTTGAGCAGAGGTTATTTCTTTGTACATCTTACTGTTCAGTCTTAACTAAACCTCTAAGATAGATTAGATCACATTAAATGTGGATACATGAGCTAGTTTGCAACATAGTGATAATGGATGTTCTTCCATTTTGTTCTCTCTTGTCTTTTTCGGGTCCTTTCTCTTTAAACTTTGAAATGAAATGTCATAAACATTTAATTACTTCCACTTCAAGACCCTCACATACCTGAAGGTGACTGATGACACCAGGTAATGCACTATTTTCGTGATTGTGGTGCTGTAAAAGTTAGTAAAATTAAGTCAATCACATATGAGCTTAGCCAAACAAAATCCCCTTATAAGTATGAATTTTAAAGAAAAGTCCTCATAAGACACACACCAAAATGTTCTGTGCTAGTAATTGAAATGTTCATGCTTTTGCTTTTTTGTGTTCTTATCTAGAATATATGACTACACCATATTTTGGATACTTAGTAACATATCTTTGCATGTAAAGCTCTAACTCCAAATTGAAGGGACCATTAAGCTTGGGACCAACCAAAGAAAGCATTATGGTATGGAGATGGAAAAGGGTGGTTTTTAAAAAATGTGTTCCGATGTCAGCTCTTCTGTTAGCAAATTAGGATCTCGGGCAAGTCATCAAGCTTGGAGATACCTCAGTGTCCTAGCAACAAAATTATGGATTTCTTTTTAAAGATATAAACTAAAGGAGCACTCTCAAACTGTTTCAGCAAAGCCAATATTTTTCTAATACCCAAGCCAGGTAAAGATACAACAAATCTATTGGTAGATATTCCTTATAAACATAGATACAAAAATCCTCAGTAAAATACTAGCACACTGAATAGAAACGCATATTTACAAAATCATTCTCCAGGATAACATTGACTTAATCCTGGAAATTCAGTGTTGGTTCAACATACACAAGTCAATAAAGATAGTAAATCATACAGATAACTTGAGAAAATCACACGATTATTTCAAGAGATGTAAAAACAGCCTTTGGAAAAATCCAACATGCTTCATAATAAAAACCCTAGAGAAGCAGAACTGGAGGTGTCGCTCACAGCCACATTGTCCTAAATGAAGAACCCAAAGCAATTTCATTAAAATCAGGATGACACAGGGCTGCAGTTATCCCCACAATACAGTGCTGGAAGCGCTAGCCACAACAATAAGGCAGGAAAAGGAAATTACAGGTCTACAAACAAGAAGTCAACCTCTCCTTATTTGCAGATGATATGATATTGCACAGAGATCCCAAAATTCCACTAGAAAACTGCTAGAAATAATGAACAGTTTCAGCAAAGTGGACGGTCCACAGTCAGCTCACAAAAAGCAACAGCTTTTCTATACATCACAACACACATACAGAGACAGAGATCAGGGACACGCCCTGATTTACAACAGTATCAAAGACAATAAAATATCCTGGAATAAACCTAACCAAGGAGGTGAAAGACCTCTACATTTTCAAATCTCTGAAGAAAGCGATTTCAAAAGACACCAGAAAATGGAAAGACATCCCATGTTCATGGATTCATAGCACTGATCCTACCAAAAGCAGTTTACAGATTTAATTCAGTCTCAATCAAAATCCCCATCTCATTCTTCACAGAAATAGAAAAGATTATATGGAACCAGAAAAGAACCTGAACAGCCAAAGCCGTCCTGAGCAATATATATTGGAGGGATTGACATTTCAGACCTCAAGATAGATTATAATAAAGCAATAATAAAACCAATATGGCACATCCCCAAAACAAACATGTATATTAGTGGAACAAAATCAAAGGGTCGAGTATGTGCAATTACAGCTTTTTCATATCTGACAAAGAGGCAAAAACACACACAGGAGTAAAAACCACATTTTCAACCAATGGCGCTGGGAAACCTGGACATCCACATGCAGAAGACTGAAATTAGACCTGTATCTATTACCCTACCCCCAAATTAGATGCAAGTGGATCAAAGACCTCAATTTGAAACCTGAAAACACTAAAACGGCCAGAAGAAAACATGGGCTTTTCCTACAATATCCAGGAAAGAAACTTCTGAACAGGACTCCATTCGCTAAGGAATTAAGGCCAGAACTGACAAGTGGTACACCTTGTAAAAAGAAAACCCTTCTGTGCAGCTAAGGAAATAATCATTTGAGTGAAGAGAAAGCCTACAGAATGTGAAACAATCTTTGCCAGGTATACATCTGATAATATTTTGAAGGTACAAAGAACTCAAAAAATAAGAAGTCCAGGAAAAATAAATGATCCAATTAAAAATAAATTATATAATTAAAAAGAATAGGCTAGGAATCTGAACAGAGTTCTCAGTAAAGGAAATAAAACTGGCTTAAAATACTCAAAGAGTGTTTATCATCCTTAGCAAACAGGGAAATGCGAAATCAAACAACTTGAAGGTGTCATCTCCCTGCAGTCAGAAGAGCTATAATCACAACACGGCTGATAACAAATGCTGAGGAGGGTGTAGAGAAAGAAGACCCTTCTCCACTGTTGGGAGGAATGCAAGCTTGTGCAGTCATGCTGGAAATCAGTATGGAAAATCCTCAAAAATATCTCTAAAAATCTATCCTATGACCCAGCTATACCACTCCTGGTCATACGTCCAAAGGACTCACCATCCTACTCCAAAGACACTTGTTCAACCATGTTCGTTGTTGTTTTATTCACAATATCTAGGAAATGGAAACGACCTAAATGTCCTTTAGCAGATTAGTGCATAATGAAAATGGGATACGTTTACCCAATGGAATACTATTTATCTGTAAAGAAAAATGCAATCATGAGCTTTGCAGGTAGAGGGACCTAGAAAGAAGGAACCCAGACTCAGAAAGACAAATACTACATGTTCTCTCTCCCCTGCAGTTCCCAGCTCCAAACCTTCCGAGGTGGGTATACAACAAGGAGTAAACACAGAAATTAGGAAATGTAAAGGAACCATAGGTGGAGAGGAACTGAGGGGAGAACAGCAGGATGCAGGTGATAGGAAGCTTGTTTGTTTCCTTGCTTGTTTTTCCAGACAGGGTTTCTCTGTGTAGTTTTGGTGCCTGTCTTGGATCTTGCTTTGTAGACCAGACTGGCCTCGAACTCACAGAGATCCACCTGGCTCTGCCTCCCGAGTGCTGGGATTAAAGGCATGCGCCACCGCCACCCGGCCAATATGAAGCTTTTGTACTTCAACTAAGCTCACTTTCTTGGAGTGGAGTAAAAAGGAAATGCTGGCTTTGCTCTGCTTGCCTGAATTTTACCACAGCCCTGACAAGTCCATCATAGAAAATGTTTACCTAACATGATAGTGTGACCTCTTTGGAATGATGGTCCATGACTTTTTAGAAGTTGTTTAAAGTGAAAAGTCTAGGTACTTGGAAGACTTATTTGTATTCATTAGTTAGCCCTTTGTTTTCCCTGTAACATTTGAACACCAACAATTACAACAGTGACCAACTAATATCATTTCTGGTGGGACCTATACCATCTGCAACCCTGATAGAAGCCGATAAATGATTATCCAATTGGACAGAATCCTCAATATCTCTATAATTCAGATACAAGTGATTTAAGAACACATGGCTTTGTTATAGAGAACACATATAAATGCTGTTAGATTTGTGCAATAGGAAGTATCCCAAGTAATATTATTCAGAAATAAATTAAAAATGTATAAAATCTCAGTGAGTGTGAAGAGGTCCTTTAATACCAAAATTTGTTCCTTTTCACTACCATGGACAAAAATCTATAAACTGGGAACCAGGAGATACCCAGGAAAAATTAGAAAAGACCAATGTTAAAGAATAAATAGAATGCTACAATTCTCTTTAAAGAAATGTTGTAATAAAGTCACTACCAAGGAACAACATTATCAATATTTAAACTAGGAAAATTGTTTGTAAGTAGACAAAAATGTTTTCCCAAGCATTGTACTTGTCTATAAATTCAATTGGTTTGTCTATAAATTCAATTGTTTATTATTGTGTAATTTTCCACATTCCTCTATTATTATTTTTTGCCACAGACAAGAGATCCATTCTTCCCCTTCCTTCAGATATCAAACTCACTTACCAATATGACTTGTGAATATCAATACCTCCATCATCATCATCACAGAACTTGGAGACCTGGTCTAATTTGCTTTCGCACCAACAAATGCAAAGATACATCGTTAGACATTGCTACATTTAACAGTGATATGAAGAAGTTATTTGAGCTAGAATCCCTTGAATCCTTAGAGTTCTTGAAAATTTTTAGAATTGTTGTTCAGATAACTGTTTGTCCATGGGCAATTCCAAGACTTAATTTTACAAATTTCTCTCTTCTCTCTTGGTCTGTGTCTCACTTTCTCTCTTCCCAAAGACAAATATGTTTCAGCAGTCTTTAATGACACCATCATCGCAACATGAAATGTATCAGTCTTTTAGCAAGACAGTCAAAGACTACTGATGTCATTGTATTCAAGTCAGTACTAAAGATTTATAATACTCATCTAAGAGCTGAGTGAATTCAAAGACCTATTTTGGGTTGAAATATGCACAATTGCCCTATAGTTTATAAAGATGTTAAACACTTAGAACTTATATGCCTATTGGTTGTCTGGAAACTGATACATAATTTTACCTAAATTAACCCTTGTATACTATAAAGATGACTTGTAGCCTTGTAAAACAGCCCAATGAATCAGGATTAAAGTGCAGTTTTTCATTACTACATCTAAACCCATCTGTACTACCATTTTGGAGGTTACATTTATTTCAAAATCCAGCTTGAAAGTGTAGGTTAGTCAAAAATGTTGCTCTTTCTAATTTCATGATTTGCAAATCCTCCCACCGCTCTGCGCTTTTATACACCATGGACATTTTCTTGCCCTTGGATAGTATTAAAATAACTAAAGGTCTGAGAGAAGGACTGCGCTGTGATAATGGCTCTGGGTTTGGGGCACCAGCATCATGTAGAGCCAGGGCTCTGGAAGGTGAGGGACAGACAGGCAGCTTTAAGGTCTATTAATTTGGTTCTTTTCTGCTGAGAGATCCACTTTCTTCCCACTTACCTCCCTTCTTGCTCCAAATAGTACTTTTCTCTCTCTCTCTCTCATTCTAGTTGTGTCCCACAGGTGGCCAACAGATTAGGAGTTCAAAGCACCCTTCTAAGTATTTCCCCTTACATTCAACTAAGACAGAAAAGGACTTACTATGGCAAGAAGACATTAAAAAATAACATCACAATCTATATTGTCCCTGATGCTCCTAATGAACTCCACAAGTCTCAGTATCTTTCTCTTATATATATCCCAATAAATTGAAATATGTATAAATAGATATTTACATACACACAGAGGCATAATATACATAAATACGTATTTTTAGATCTTACTATTTGTTAATGTTTTCTTCCTGGATTTCAGACGTTGCATCAGACGAGGCGATGCTAAAATAGTTTTCAAAAACATATAGTCAGATACCATGTGATTTTCCAAAACTGATTTTTTGTTCAAATTAGCTATAATTACTGTTTGACATTCATAAACTTGTTAACTCTCAGTAATTTAATGGAAAAGAGTAACATTTAATATATCAAAAATGACGAAGGTTCAAGCACTGTTCTTTCAAATGGAAACTAACCCCGAAGTAAAACAGTACTTCATGGTTGGATTCACTTTAGGGTTCAATTTTGAGGTCCATTTTCACTAACGTGCATTACTGACATTCTACAGAGAGTTACAGAATGCTTTTAGCATGTCCATCCAACCTCCATTCACCCATTGCCCAGGAACCTTATCAGCCCCTTATAAACCCTATATTCTGCTTTCAAATCCACTCTTGCTTTTCGTTAGATATTATAAAAAATTATGTGACACTTGTCGTTCTGTATCTACTCCACTTTCCTCAACACAATGTCATCTAGTTCCTTTCACTTTACTGGAAACACAAGAATTTCACTCTTTTGGGCTGAACAATATTCCACTCTGTCCATATATTGTGTTTTCTTCACTCACTCATCTCTTGGTAGACACCTAGGGTCAATGGATATCTTGGCTATTGAGAATGGAGCAGTAGCACACATGGATATGCAAATATCTTCATTATATGTTGACTTTGTTTCCTCTGAGTCTATGCCAAGGGATTTCTTCAGATTTTTTTGCCATTTTTAAACTGATGTTACTGGTGTTATTTCTTGGATCTTTTATATATTCTCAGTATTGATGTCTGTCAGGTGAATGTACACTGTGCCTTCATTATTTGGGAGAAGCTTTAAGACTTAAAATGTGTGTGTGTGTCTGTGTGTGTACATGCCACAGCCTGAGTGGAGATCAGAAAACAACTTGCATGAAGGAGTTCTCTTCTTTAACTATGCGGAGTTTAGGTTTGGCAATTTTACCTTTACCTGCTGGCAATCTTGCCCATTCTAGAAGCTTATCATTTTTATGTAATCTTTTCCAAATTTCATGTTTGTTTCTTGTGCTTTGGGGGTCTTATACAGATAATCATAACCTGTACCAACATCTTATAATGTTTCACCCTGATAGTTTTTGAGTTTCTGGCCTTGATTAAAGTCCTTGCTACATTTTGAGTTGATTTTTGTGAGGGGTGAGAGATAGGGATCTAGTCTCAATCTTCTGCATGTGGGTGTCCAGTTTTCCCAGAACAATTTGTTGGAGAGGCTGTTCTTATTCCAAAGTTTTGTCTCTGGCACCTTTGTTGAGAATCAGCTAGCTATAGACATGTGGGTTGTTACTGTTTTTTTACTCTGTCCCACTGGTCTATATGCTGCTATGCCAACATTATGCTGCATTCCTGTGGCTCTGTCCTATATCTTGGAATCAGGTACTATAGAACGCCTCTAGCTCTGCTCTTTGTGCTTAAGCCCTTTAGGATCTTTTGTGCTTCCATACTTATTTCAGGCTCACCTTTTTAATTTTGCAAAGAATGTCACTGTCATTTTACAAATGTTGTACCGATCAGGAAGCTACTTTAGTCCTTAGGTACCCATGTGTCTTTTGGATACCTTCTTTTATGAATCATGCATCCACCATTGATGGGTAGTTCACAAATTGTAGTTGTTTCTGTCCCTCAGATATGGTAGTAACGGCAAACCTGAGTCAGAATATCCTTTCAAAATGATGGTAGCTGTGGCTTGTGGCACCAGCCTTATGTGGGAAGAGCTCAGAAGAGCGAAGGGTACAGCTCTGGTTTCGTAGCTTCTTTTTTTTGTTGTTTGAGAACGCCTCTGCTCCCTGCTCAACATTACCTCCTTTTTACACCTAAATGGATATTTCTCTGCTCTTGGTCTACTCCCCTCTTCTGTCACACACAGGCATTCTAATATTTTTCTGCGGGTTTTGGCTGCTAGTGACTGAGAGTGAATGAAGACTCTGAATCAGAGGGTTCCCGCTTTGGTATATATAGTCTTCTTCTTTGTGCTACAATTTCAGGCACAAAGAATGCTGTATACAGAAGCTCACCCTGACAGACCATGAGAGCACACAAAGAGCTGTGTTCCCTTGCATGGTCCTGACAGTACACACCCCAGTCTCAAACTCTGTGTGGTACGTGGGAAGGATTGGTATACACAGAGAGAAGTGCAGAGAAAGAGGTGATTTATATCTTACAGCACACTGGTGGACACAGTGGAGCATACGGTCTTCAGTTCACTCGAGAGTGTGCTAAAGGATAAAAAAAAAAAACAAAACTCAAATGAGTTCAAGTTAATTACGACCTGATGATTATAACCGTCATTCAATCTGTTCACTTTTTGAACCTTCAGATATTTTCACATGTAGGGCTGGTGCTGTAGTGCAGTGGGAAATGCGCCAGCCTAATACGTGCAAAGGCCCTAGCCATGCAACCAAACAAACCTTCACATGTAACTCAGCCGTTTACAGTCTAAGACATCATACGCCCTTAAATGACGTTTCACATTTTAATAAATACTTCAATCTTGTTTAAAGAGGGAAGAAGTTGGATGTTGTTGTGACATACTGCTGCAATTCCAGTTTTTGAGAAGCTAGAGCAAGAGTATCACAAGTTCAAATTCAGCCTGGGCGACATAACAAGACATCTCAAAAAAAAAAAAAAAAAAAAAAAAAGCAAAGGAAACAGAAAGGGGAAAGTAAGTAACGTTCTTGTGACTGAAGCTGAACCGATGTGTGAAAATTATGGTAGAATTTACTTAAAATCCGGTTCAGTGTGTGAAAGCTGATCCAGCTTGTCACATCTGATACCTTGTTTCCTAAGTGCCTCTTTTACCTTCTTACCTCCCTCAGCTGTCTTTCCTGCACCAGACAGCGTCTCATAGGTATGAGTTTAAGTTCCTCAATGCATGATGTGTTTGGTTTGGCGGTACCTGCTTCATCTGGGAGCTGAGGTCTGAGGGGGACGAACTCATCACGAGTTCATTGGTTTTGTTCTCTCCCTCCAAGGGCTCCTCTGCTTCCTGTTCCCTGCTATCCCATCGCTTCAAACAGGATCTCGTCTTTCTTACTCAGGGTAATAACATCGAACACACAGAAAGCTGGAAATGTCCCCAATTGTTTCAGCTGGTGGTTACTTAGAGTGTTGAACACACCGTGGGGTGTAAAAAAGCATTGCTTTATGAGATGTACCTCTTTTATCCCAATTGGTCCCACATGATAGAAAGGTCCAGGTATATGCTAGAGGAACCATGTCTGTGAGCCTCCAAATCTTATGTCTTTCTCTGCTTCTGTGTGTGTATGTATAAGGGTGCATCTGTTGCTGTGTATACATGAACATACAAATAGCACATGTTTATATCCGTATATTTTCCACTATTCATTGCTAATGCATTCTGTTAACATATTAATGTATATCTCACAGTTCACTGGCAGGTCCTTTACCACATACTGACACAGACTCAATCTGGGAAAGGCTAGAAGATTAAAAAAAAAAAACACATACAGTCAGATGCCATGTGGTTTCCAAGAGACAACTTTCTGGCTCAAATTCTCTTGAATTATTCTGAACACTATGAAGCAGCTAATGTTTACCCACATGGCACTGTTGCTTGAAAACTTCCATATACTCTTCCTACAAACCACAAACTGCCAGTGGGACCCCACTGCTGAAGACAACACCTACACAAATCGTTGAACACAGAGAAGTCAAGCTGGTGCCTCCACAGAGCCTTCACCCCTGCGTGCTAGCCTCTTTGGTGCAGGAAGGTACTCTGCACGCTACCAAAGGAGAAATGTAAACACCAACCCCGCCGCTTTGATTTATATATGTTTAATTATTTTTGCAACGCTGGGGATGAGGTACAAGGCCTTGCACATGCTGAGCCAGTTCTGAGGCAAAGCTTCCATCTAAGGAAATGACACACTTGGAGAGTTAGAACCACTGAGCTCTGGAGACAGGGTAAGTAAGGTCCAGGATCTTTTAGCCTGTTCTAACATGCTGTGGGGGCCTCTGTTCCCAGCCCACTGCTGCCCCCTCCTGGCTGTAGAGAGGATCCCTTCTATTTATGACCAGCACTTTTTACATAGTAACTAAAGGTGAGAAGCACCAGACAAGACCCTCTCTCTGACTTGTTATCTTTTTCTACGTGATTCAAAAGACAAAAAGAGTATTTATGAGAAAACATTAGAAATAGTTTAAAAGGGAATTTGTAATAGTATGGATGTTCCTGACTATGAATAACACAGATATCAATCT
>CABHPQ010001098.1:0-28249 GCA_902168405.1 Peromyscus aztecus | reverse complement strand
GTGGTTGCTGGGAATTGAACTCAGGACCTCTGGAAGAACAGTCAGTGCTCTTAACCGCTGAGCCATCTCTCCAGTCCTGTTTTCTTTATTTTTTGAGATTGGGCCTTACTAAGTTGCCTGGCTGGCCTTGAACTTGGAATCTTTCTGCCTCAGCCTTACTGAATATCTGGAATTACAGTACAAATGTGTGGCTGATACCTCCTTTAGAAACAATATAGAAATAATTTTAAATTTTACATATTAATTATATACAATGATGTGTTTAATTGTGGTAGTTTCATATATAATGTAATTTTCTCATTCACTTTACTTAAAAAAATATATATATATACTGCCAGGCAGTGGTACACCTTGAATCCCATCACTCAAGATGCAAAGGCAGACAGATCTCTGAGTTCTAAGACCAATCTGGTCTACAAAGCAAGTTCTAGGACATCCAGAGCTACACAGAGAAATTCTGTCTTGAAAAACACAATAACAAAAAAATTAAATAAATAAAATAAAATAAATCTGTTACAATTCAGGCATAGTGGCGCGCGCGCACGCGCGCACACACACACACACACACACACACACACACACACACACACATGCTTGAGGCAGACAGATCTCTGTGAGTTTGAGGCCAGCCTGGTCTGTACAGTGAGTTCTAGAATAGCCAGAACTACATAGTAAGACCCTGTCTTAAAAGAAAAAGGAAAAATAAATAAAAAATAATAATAATCTGGGCCATGGTGGTACATGCCTTTATTCCCAGCTCTCAGGATACAGAAGCAGGTGGATCTCTTGGTGAGTCTGAGTCCAGCCTGGTCTACAGAGTGAGATCCAGGACTGCCAGAGTTACACAGAGAAACCCTGTCTCGAAAAACCAATAAATAAATAAAATAAAATCTGTTACATTTTATGTGTGTGTGTGGGGGGGTTACATGTGCCAGAGCACCTGGGTAGTGGTCAGATGTCAACTTTTGGAAGTCTGGGTTTAACTGACATTTTAATACATGTGAGTGCCTTCTATGTGCTCAGGCAATTTTTAAAGATGATTTAAAAATATGCGTACGTGTGTGCCTGGGGTTGGAGGTGTGCTCCTGTGTGGGGGCTTTAGATCCCCTGGACCTGGCGTTACGGGAGGTTGTGAGCACCTGACATGGGTGCAAGGAATGAACCCAGGTCCTCTGGAAGAGCAGACTGCTCTCTTCACTGCCCAGCCACCTCTCCAGCCCCAGCTTAAGCACGTCTGTAGGCAGTAACTACGTTCCTTCTCCCAAGAGCTACGAGCCGGAGGGATTATTAATGTTCTGATACCCACTTGAGGACACAGAAGCCCAGAAGAGTTCAGCGTCTTGCCCAAGGTCAGGCAGCTACTTCCAGGAGTAGAAGGAACTCACGCTGAGATGGGCTGGTCTCAGTGCCCACCTAATCTACGTGAGCCTGCGCAGGTACATGATTTCTCCTTTGTTGCTCAGCAACGCAGCCATTCTGTGAGAGACAGAACGTGGCCAGCGTTTCAATTCTGGGACTTTGGCAAAATGTGTCTGGTCGGGTTCTTTGGGGCTTCATTAAATAGAAGTATGCTGGTCTGCTGGTCTCTTCTTGGGAAGATGCAGCTGTAGGGAAGGGTGGCTTTGGGAGAGAGAGAGAGAGAGAGAGAGAGAGAGAGAGAGAGAGAGAGAGAGAGAGCGAGCGGTCTCGCGCTCTCCTGCCGGCCCACAGGCTTGTCAGTGTTCCCAGCAGCTCCACAGAGGCTGATCAGTTGAAGTTTCAGCCCCTTTCTGCTCTTGCCTGGCTGCCTGCAGTCGCGTTCACCTGCTCAGAGCCACGCAGCAGTTAGGCAGCGTCAAAGGAAAACAATTAGATGGCGTGGTGGTACTCTCCCATGGCTCCCGAAGCTCTTGGAATGAAATCCAAGGAGACCGCCACTCCTCCCCTCTGCTTGCCACACACCAGATCCACCCTGTCCAAGCCAGGGGCCATCGGGGTCATGTGGGGGCTGAGAACTTAAAATGCAACCAGTCCAGACAGGAATGAGCTGTCCATTTGAAATATACTGTATCTCAAAGCTGCAATCCAACAAGGCTGTCTTTTTTTTTTTTTTTTTTTTTTTTAGATTTGTTTATTATGTATACAGTGCTCTGTCTGCATGTACGCCTGCACACCAGAAGAGGGTACCAGGTCTCATTACAAATGATTGTGAGCCACCATGTGGGTGCTGGGAACTGAACTCAGGTCCTCTGGAAGAGCAGCCAGTGCTCTTAACCTCTGAGCCATCTCTCTGGTCCCAAGGCTGTCTTATTTGTGCGTATTATATTGATTACATGTTGAAATGATAATATTTTAGAAACACAGTTATGGAAAACATTAAGTGCTGTGGGATGTTCTGTATGGCAAATGTGTTGCCACCGCCAGGACAAGCAGCATGAAAAGATGCCGGTAAGCCACGAGCCATGTGGTAAGGTATAGATTTATAGAAATGGATTGATATAAGATATAAAGACAGTTAGCAAGAAGCCTGCCACGGCCATACAGTTTGTAAGCAATGTAAGTCTCTGTGTTTACTTGGTTGGGTCTGAGCGGCTGTGGGACTGGCAGGTAAAAGAGATTTATCCTGACCATGGGCCAGGCAGGAAAACTCTAGCAACAATTAAGTTCATTTTTCTGTTTCTTTCTTTTTTCCTGTCTCTTCTCTCTCTTTTCCTAGCTCCCTTCTTTCCTCTTTCCTCCTTCCTTCCTTCCTTTTTAATTAATCTTATTTTTTTCACAGTCCATGAAGTCCTCTTTTAAAAGTTCTGTCCTTCCCCGCCTCCCCAAGGCCTCAAGCCTGGCAAGGGGCCACCCAGGCACAGGGCAGGATTTCAGAGCCGCTGGCACCTCTACCACATGTGAATCTCCTGGTGCTCACAGAACACACTGTTATGGTCAGAGCTGATTCAAGTCACCTGGTGGCCAGCAGGGGGCAGGCTCTGTAGGCTGGGCTGCCCGGCTATCCTTTCATCCTCAGGGAGCGGCCTCTGGGCTGTGCCCATCAGACTAAGCTCCATGGCCTGGGCTTGCTGATTACCCTGTCCCTGGTTTGCCACTGGCAGCCAGTGTCCAGGTCCTCCAGAGGATGTAAGGCATTCCTCAGGGGAGGAGGTCTCCCACTACCAATCATGCCCTGCACCTTCCTCCTCCCTGGGCTTCTCCTCAGCCAGCTTTATGGCTTCAGTTTTGTGCATCCACCGCTCAGGATGAAGCCTTAGTTTTCCACTTGGGCAAAACAGCCTTTGGCTCTGCACCTCTCTAGGGACGCCGTCCTCTTCTGGCCCATCTCTAGTCTCTGTAAGGAACTAGGTCCTGGCAAAGGTGCCAGTGTGGACAAATGACCATTCCGTCCTTTATTGGCTCCATGGCTGAGGCCTGCAGGTCTGATGGCTCCAGGGTCTGACCCGGTGCAGGCTGGCATGGCCTCACTTTCTCCATCATCGCAGGAGGGCTCCATAGCATAGCAGAAGAGCCTCCTGGAAGTCCTTTTTCCTTCTTTGGGGTGGGGGTGGGGTGTTCTGAAAGATTTCCATGTAGCCTAGGCTAACCCAAACTCACTGTATAGCTGAGGATGATTTTGAACTCCTGATCCTCCTGTCTCTACTTCCCAAGAACTGAGACAACAGGTGTGACACCAAGTCCAGCTCTTGTTCTCATCCGGAAATAGTCTTGCTATGTAGCTCAGGCTAGCCTTGAATTCACTCTCCTCTTACCTCCGCCACCGGATAGCTAGGATTACAGGTGTGTGCCCCGCACCCACCTCAAATGTTTCTTTCACCTGGGCTAAAGATCTGTCTCTGTGCCTGAGAGTGTGCCCTGCTCTTCCAGAGGGCTCACTGCCAGCACCCACGTCAGGGGGCTCAAGCACCTCTAACTCCACCTTCGGGGGATCTCGCACCTCTGGTCCTCTTAGGCACCTTTGCTCACACGCACATACCCACACATATATGTGTTATTAAAAATAGTACAGCCGGGCGGTGGTGGCACACGCCTTTAATCCCAGCACTAGGGAGGCAGAGGCAGGCGGATCTCTGTGTGTTTGAGGCCAGCCTGGGCTACAGAGAGTTCTAGGACAGCCAATGCTACACAAAGAAACCCTGTCTCAAAAAGCCAAAACAAAAAAGTACAAATTTTTAAAAAACGTTTTTTTGCCTGGAGAAATGCTTAGCAGCTAAGAGTCCTCTTACTGTTCTTGTAGAGGATGCTGGTTTGATTCCCAGCACCCACACCTGGTAGCTCATAACTGCCTGCAATTCCAGTGCCTGTATGCACATGATTTATATAAATTTATCCAGCCATACATATATGCGTGTAAGTAAAAATAAATAAAATTTTTTTGAGTCAGGGTCTCACTGTGTAGCCCTGGCTGGCCTAGAACTTGCTTTGTAGACCAGGCTGGCCCCAAACTCCAAGAGATCCACCTGCCTCTGCCTCTCAAATGCTGGAATTAAAGGTGTGCGTTAGCACTCCCAGTCTTACTAATTTTTTTTTTAGAAATTAAATTTTTCCCTATATGGCTTGCTGCCCTGTTTCCTTGCATAGTCATATATACACTAGTTTCTACTCAGTTCTTCCCAACCTCAGCTGGAGGAGCCTTGTGAGTCTCTTTCCTCAGGGTGTGTGCGTGTGTGTGTGTGTGAGAGAGAGAGAGAGAGAGAGAGAGAGAGAGAGAGAGAGAGAGACTCACTCTATATTGCAGGTTGGCCTGGAACTTCCCAGCCCAGTCTCCCGGGCTCGGGATTGCCGCCACGTGCCACCACACCCAGCTTCCCTCAGCACTAGTCACCATCCCACCTCAATCCCTGCCACTGTACTTGGTGGCACCCCCCTCTTTCTTCTGTATGTTATGGTCTTTCTTCCCCCGGCGATGAGGGGGCTCTTGAGAGGAGGCTCTTGCACCCGACCCCAGGAATCAAAATGCCTGGACATCCCTAGGACATCTAGAGGGAGGAAGGAGGGAGCAGCTGCCTCTCAGCGTGGAGTCAGGGGGTTGGCAAGGGCCAAATCTTTAGCCCCAGGGTACACCTACTGCTGGGGAGGGGTTAGCTGAAGCAAGATCGGGGAGGGGCCCATTAGAGACTTTTGGGACTTGCTGGGTGAGTTGTAGGAGTGTGAAGCCTCCCCCAGGCTGTTGTTGTTTGTTTTATATTTTTTTTGGGGGGGCCCTCCACCCAGCTCCTAAATCAATCACACACGGAGGTTTATTCTTAACTATGAATGGCCAGCGTTACTCCGTTGCTGGCTGTGTAGCTGGGTGGCTGGCCCCTGGAGTCCTCCTCCTTCCCTTGCTCCTCGCTCACTTCACTCCTCCATCTCTTTTCTTCTCCCTCTTCCCAGATTTCTCCCTCTTTATGTTCTCTCTGCCTGCCAGCCCCGCCTGTCCTTTCTCCTGCCTTGCTATTGGCCAGTTCTTTATTAGTCCATCAGGTGTTTTACACAGACACAATAACACAGCTCCACAGAGTTAAACAAACACAACATAAGCAAAAATAACACACCTTAAAATAATATTCTACTACACCAGGCTTCATCATAAAAACCTATTTGGCGGGCTGGAGAGATGGCTCAGTGGTTAAGAGCACTGCTTGTTCTTCCAAAGGTCCTGAGTTCAATTCCCAGCAACCACATGGTGGCTCACAACCATCTGTAATGAGATCTGGTGCCCTCTTCTGGCCTGCAGGGATACATGCAGACAGAACACTGTATACATAATAAATAAATTAAAAAAAAAAAACCTATTTGGCATCTGGGGCCAGGACCAGGGCCTCGGTGATGTGGAGGTGGCCAGGATGGGCTTGGGCTTCACTGGGCAGCCCCAGAACTGACTCAACCATTGTTGTAATGGTACAGTGACCCTGTCAGGACGCTTAGCTCCACCGTCTATGAAGATTCACTCATTGCCTAGGATGATGAGGACCAGAGGGCAGGCTGTGTGGACAGCACTGATAGGATACAACTGGGGGACACACAGGCCTCAGGCCTTCTGAACTGTCATAGCGACCTGGGCCCCTGCTGCATCTGTGGGCCCACTGGTCATCAGGGGTCCTTAACAGGGCATAGCCTTGGCAGAGGTCTCTGAGTCGTCGCCCTGTGCTCTCTTTTCACCCAGAGGACCCAACTTTGAGCCAGATCTGAGAGAGAGGGTATCCCTTCTGTCCTCCTGAGGAGCAAGTGAGATGGCTGTGTGGGTAATGGCACTTGGCAGGCAAGCCCGAGGACCTGAGTTCAAGCCCCAGAACTCATACATAGGAAGGATAGTCAACTGCACAGAGTTGTCCTCTGATCCCCACACATGCTTACCTACACACACGTGCATTCACGTACATGTACAATCTCCCCAGGAGGAAGAAAAAAAAAGGAAGTTTCCAGGGCCTTGGAGGAGTGCATAGCTGTCTTGGGGAAGCGAGCAAGGACTCAGTTGTGAGGGTGTTCCCAGCTCAGTGGGATTCCAGTTGGCTGGGAGCCCACTCTTTGGAAATCTAAAGCCCAGCACCCCCCTCCAGCCCACCCCCACCCTGAAGAAAAGCTCTCCGGGGTGCCACCAGGCAGGGCTGGAGGGGACCCAGGAGGATACACACACACACACACACACACACACACACACACACACACACACACACCAGCAAATGCAGTGTTCCTGGTCTCACTTTCTGAACACTGCTTCTGAAGGCGCTCACATGGTTGGTCCTTGGATGTGGTTTGCTTAGTTTGTGTGGTCCTGGGGGTTGAACCCAAGGCCTCCTGAGGCTAGGCAAGCACTCTATCACTAGTCAGCACCCTCAGCCCCAAGATGGCTTTTCTAAGCTGGGAACCCATGCCCCTCAGGCTGGATTTCACCTCCCGGGTTAAAAGAATCCAAGAGCATTTGGTTTGGAAGCACCCAGAGACCAGGTAGGCCTGGCATCCATTTCCACATGAAAAGATGAGAGCATGCTCAGGCTCCTGCTGCTGGGGGGACATGTGGGGGCTGGATATCTCCTAGGGTGACAAGGTTCAGCTCTTCCTCCTCCTTATTGCTGTGCTCAGCAATTCCCAAAGAAAAGCAAGAAACAAAGAAGACAGCTGAGGAATATTCTAGTTTCCAACCTTGAAAGGCTCATCCTGGCAGGAAATTTATGGCTTACAAGTGACCCCCAGAGGCTAGGGCCTCTGGATTCCTCAAGGGCAGCATGCCATTGCTGGTCCTCCATGGTAGACACAATTGGTGAAGCCTGGCCCTCTGTGCAGGCTGCCCTCAGTCTCCTGTAGTTTGGGCCATGAGGCCAGAGCCCAGGACCTCTTATTCCATCTGGGGCTTTAGGGAACAGGCCTCTGAAGGTCATCTAACCTCATCCCAACTCATCTATTTATCTATGTCTCTTTCTATATATTGTTGTATGTTCAATCATAAAAGCAGTTGACACTTATTAAAGAATCAGGAAAATACAAAAAGGTAGAAAGGAGAAAATGAAAACCATGTGTCACCCCACTGGCCAGAAATGGTTGCCATGGTGTCTGACAGGTGGCTTGTTTCTGATAGAGCATCTTTCTGCAGGCTTTCCTCCGGAACGTCCTGTGCACCGCCATGGAGCCCCTGCACCATAGCTGTCTTTCCCACACTTGGCTGTGCTGGGATCGTTTTGTCTCAGCATTACAATTTTCTTTAAAGTTATTTAATGATTCTATAATAGTCTATTAATAATTTATTTAGCCACTCTCCTATTTCCTTTTCTTCATTCTATTTTAATTCTCCCCCAAAGGAATTTAGTAGTTTTAAAATTTTTACTTAAAAATATAAATCCAGGAGCCAGGAATACTGGCACACACATCTGTAATCCCAGCGCTCCAGGGGCTAAGGTCAGAAGGTCTCAAGTTCAAGATCAGTTTGGGACATTTCTCAAGACTGACTCAGAAATAACAACAAATAAACAAAACACCCAAAAGCCAAAAGCAAGGATTTGTCGAGATGGTCAAGAGCATTGTTCATCTCCTGGAGGACCAGAGCCCAGCACCCAGGTCAGGTGGCTCACAACTGCCTGTAACTCCAGCTCCAGGGCATCTAATGCCTTCTTCTGCTCTCCATGGGCAACAAAGGAGCAAGCAATAAATGAATTATTATTATTATTTTTGGGGGGCAGGGCTGTTTCAAGACAGGGTTTCTTTGTGTAGACCTGGCTCCCCTGAAACTCTCTCTGTAGACCACACTGGCCTTGAACTCACTGAGATCTGCCTGCCTCTGCCTCCTGAGTTCAGGGATTAAAGGCATGCACCATCACTACCTGGCAATAAATGAATTAATTAAGGGGGCTGGTGAGATGGCTCAGTGGTTAAGAGCATTGGCTACTTTTCCAGAGGTCCTGAGTTCAGTTCCCAGCAACCACATGGTGGCTCACAACCATCTCTAATGGGATCTTATTCCCTCTTCTGGCCTGCAGGTGTACATGCAGATAGAACACTCATACATAAATAATAATAATAATAATAATTAATTGAAAAAATTAGGGGCCAGGAATGTAAAGCTCAGGTGGTAGAGTGTTTGACTAGCACACACAAAGCCCTCAGTTCAATCCCCAGCACTGCTACACCCCAGCCCCCCCCCAAAAAAAAAAGCACAAAAAGAATGAGTGTGGTGGCCTGTAATGCAAGCATTTAGGAGGTAGAGGCAGGAGGATTGCAGAAACTTAAGGCATCACCCAGGCTAGGCAAGAGATCTGACTCCGATGTATGTGGGGCACAGACATACATGCAGGAAAACACCCATGCACATTAAATATTTTAATAATTTTTAAAAATATTCCAGGCCAGCCAGGGCTACATGGAGAGACCCTGTCTCAAAACAAAACAGAACACTAGCAGACTAAGACCTGAGGTAAGGTCCACCTACCTCAGCTTCTCTTTTTAAAAACGATTTTATTGTACGTAGGTCAGGTGAGGGCTTCGGTTCCTTCCCCTTTCCCTTCTTAGCTCAAACTGACTACCAGAAAGCTTGACGCTTCCTGGCTGGGTGATTTTATACAAGTTACTTGCCTTCCGCAGCCTCTGTTGTCTTATCTGGAAAATGGAGCCGATGTGGGGTATTAGGGCGGCTGTGAGGCTCAGGGCCACCTTGCACAGCTCGGTCAAGTGGTGAGCACTTGAGAAGCAGCAGCCACCCCTCTGGTGGCGGTAGCCTAGCATCTGTCTATGGTGTCTCTCCCTTCTTCGCAGGACTCAGCAGACTGGTCAAATGGGCGACCATGGGATGTGCTTGTGCTGGGGCTCGCTGGGAGGCACTGGGGGGTGCACATCCCCTGAGACCCTGGCAGCTGTCCCTGGCACCTTGCCTTGGCTCTGTCACTCATGTCCTTCTCCTGCTGGGAAGAGCACGGGCCGCACCTGGGCCCAGCTGGGAGAGGAGCCTGCTTCCTCTGCTGAGTCGCTCCCTCCCATATGCCTTCCCTGCTCAGCTCTGCCAGCTCTCAGCTGGGACAGAGACTGTGTGGCAAATGTGCATGGAGGCCTCATGCCGGTCATGCATGCCGTCCCCTGCACCTCCAGCCTCCAGGCTTTATTTTATTCACTTACTTGTTATTTGTTTGATGGACTTGCTTGTTTCAGGACAGGCTCTCCTGTAGCCCAGGCTGGCCTTGGACTCTGCCTTCTGTGTTGGGATTAACAGGTGTGCGGTGCCTCACCTTGGCCTTCAGGTTTCAAATAGGGGAGAAATAAAGTCCCCTGAGAGGAGGGAATGACATCTGCCTTGAGATGGCAGCTTGGCTGCTGTCACTCGAACTCCCAAACTTACAACAAAATGACTCAATCCTGCCTTGCAGACAGGAGAGGCGTCTGGCCCAGAGCCGAGCTGGCTTTGTACCTGAGCCTGCCGCAGCCCCAGGATGTGGGCGAGCAGCTTGCTTCTCCCAGTCATCTGGGAAGCTAGGCAGCTGCCTCCTGGGCTTCCTGGAAATGCCCGTGAGGTCACTTGCGAGGGGTCTGGCTGGGTCCACAGAGGTTGTTCAAGGCACAGCATGGGGAGTTCCTGGCCAGTCATAGGTGCCCTGAGCTTTAGTTTACTCCCCCGCACAGTGAAGATGGAGTGCTACCAGCCGCTCCAGGTCCTGGGGAAGATGAACAGAAACAGACTGTGTAATTCACAGGGTGTGAGTATGACACACAGGGACTGCTCACTTGGCCAGGATTGTGTGGAGTTCCTTTGCTGGTAGGAGCGAAGCCAGGATGAGGATCTGCCTCCACCTCAGGCCTTCTGCCCAGGGCTTCTCCTCCTTGACCACAATCGGACCGCAGGAGGGCCAGAGTGACCTTCATCAGACTAGAAATGCAATCCTCGTGTCCTTGGCACTGTGTGTGTGGTGGGAAGTCTGTAGAGCCGCTGCCACCAGCTCCCCGATGGCCCCCAGGAAGCCCCAGTGGGGGCTGGGCCTTGGGATGGTGGCTAAGCACTGGGGTCTCATCTGGCAGACAATGACCCTTGACCTCCTGCCCCTTCATCCATGATGCTCCGGTGTCTCACGGCCTTCTGCGCACACTGTCCCTGCTCCAACAGAATGCCCACAAAGTGCTTCCCACAAAAGGCTTTATGACTTCTTTTCTGGCTGTAAAAGTAATTCTTGTTTATTGCAGGGAGAAAATTTCAGTAAAATTAAAGAGCCAGACATAGTGGTCCAGTGCTTGGAGGGAGGAGGAAGGAGGATCAGGGGTTCAAGGTAATCTCTGGCTACATAACAAGTTGGAGGCTAGCCTGGGCTACTGAAACTTTGTCAAAAACCAAAACCAACCAACCAAACAACAACAACAAAACAGTATTCTAGTTCCCAAACTTTCAGGTGTTTTATGCATATGTTAAATAGAATTTTTGTTTGTTTTTTGCAACTACAGAATCCTATGGTGTTTGCTTTCTTTTTAGATTGGCATGAGCTGGAGAGATAGCTTAGGCATTAAGAGCACATACTGATCTTCCAGAAGACCCAAATTCAGCATTCAGTTCCCAGTCAGAGGGAACGAACATCCTCTTCTGGACTCTGTGGGCATTCACGCTCACACACGCAGAGCCACAAACACAAGCACACAGACATAATTTTTAAAAACTGCCAGTTATGTTGGTGCACATTTTTAATCCCAGAAGCCAGCTATGGTGGGAAGTACTTGCAGTTCCAGTGTTAGGGAGGCAGAGTCAGGAAGATCTCTGGGACTCACTGGCCAGAAAATCTAGTCTAATTGGTGGCCTCCAGGCCAAAGAGAGACTCCATTTCAAAGGAGGTAGATCCCAGGTGTGGTGGTACCTGCCTGTAATCCCAGTGCTGATCAGGTAAAGGAAGGTGGATCTCTGTGAGTTTGAAGCCTGCCTGGTCTACACAGTGAGTTCCAGGTTGGCCAAGGCTACATAGAGAGAACTTGCCTCCAAAAGAGTGGGGGATGGTTGCCCTAACCTCCAGTTGGAGGTAACAGTATTTCTGAAGATGACCTCTAAGGTTGTTCAGACACACACACACAGACATGCTCAGGCACACACAAAACACACTCACACACATTCACACTCATTCACAAACACACACACCTTTAAAATTTTGACATGAAAACTAGTTATGGTGGCTCCTGCCTATAATCTTAGCAAGATGACCAGGATTTCAAGGTCACTCTCCACCACATAGGAAGTCAAGACCAAAGTGACCTATGTGAATCCCAAGTGCTGACACTCTTTCTTTTTTGACAGAAAGGATAAGCTTTAAAAAAAGGGGGGGCTAGAAAGATGAGTTGGCACGCAACAGTCCATACTGCTCTTGCAGAGGATCTAAGTTCGATTCCCAGCACCCACTATTTCTCCAACTTTCATTTGAGGGACATCTTTTTTTTTGTTTATTTAAAATTTTTATTATATGTGTGCGGGTCTTTTGCCTGCATGTATGTCTGTGCACCATGTGCTTTCCTGGTGCCCTTGGAGGTCAGAAGAGGGTGTCGGAACCCTGTAACTGGAGTTATGTTTGGTCGTGAGCTGCCATGTGGGTGCTGAGTATCAAACTCAGGTCCTCTGGAAGAGCAAGTACTCTCTTAACCTCTGAGCTGTCTCTCAAGCAGCTTGAGGGACTTTTTAACTTTTCAACGCTGCTGTGACAGCCATGTAAGTGTTTGTGGGAGTGTGTGTCCCATTTCTCCTGATTCCTTTTCCTTTCTTGAAACAGGGTCTTGCCACATGATCAAACTCTTGATTTTCCTGCCTCAGCCTCCCAAGTGGTGGAATTACTTGCATGGGGTCCTCATCCTCAGAGTGTGTTCTCCTAATGGCTGTACAGTTTGGGCTTCACATTTAGGTCGAATCCACCTTCAGTTAATTGTTGTGCAGTCCTTGTTGATGAGCTGACCTCAGATATGAAGGTCTATCCCTGGGTTCTCAGATGTGAAGGTCTATCCCTGGGTCTCAGATGTGAAGGTCTATCCCTGGGTTCTCAGATGTGAAGGTCTATCCCTGGGTTCTCTGTTGTGAAGGTCTACCCCTGGGTTCTCAGATGTGAAGGTCTATCCCTGGGTTCTCAGATGTGAAGGTCTATCCCTGGGTTCTCCGTTGTGTTCTCCTTCTCTCTGTTTATCTCTCTTCTCAATTACTACAGCGTCCTCGCAAAGGGAACGGAAGCAGAGTGCCTCCAAAATCGATTCTTCCTTTCTTTTCCTCATTCCTTCCTTCCTTCCTTCCTTCCTTCCTTCCTTCCTTCCTTCCTTCCTCCCTTCCTTCCTTTTTTGACAGAGTCTTGGCATGTAGCTCTGGCTGTCCTGGAACTCTGTAGACCAGGCTAGCCTCAAAGTCACAGAGATCTGCCTGCCTCTGCCTCCCCTGTGCTGGGACTAAAAGCCTATATTGACCATACCTGACCCAAAATTGTTCTTTTAAAAATATTATTGGGTCCAGGGCTACACAAAGAAACCTTGTCTTGAAAACAACAACAACAACTATATATATATGTATATATATATATTAATTATTGGGCAGGGCATGGTGGTACATGCTTTTAATTTCAAAACTTAGGAGGCAGGAGAATCTCTCTGAATTCAAGTCTAGCCTGATCTACATAGCAAGCTCCAGGCCAGCCAAGTGTACATAGTGAAACCCTGTTTCAAAAACAAACAAACAAACAAATAAATAAACAAAAAAAGAAAAAGGAAGAAAAAATTGCATTCTTTTCCCATCGTGCAGCATCCCTACCCATCCTTCTCCAGACTCCTGACTGAAGGCAATAACTCCCATCTCCCTAAACCTACAGTATCAATAGGTCAAGCCTACACGCACAGAGCCCTCACTGGATGGCTCTTACCCAGAGCCCATGCAGGTACCCACAGCTGCTGTGAGTTTGTGATTGCAGCATCCGGGTCTTGTTCAACGCTGTTCTTTTTAAAGAGTATCATTTTAAGTCTCTTGAGTTTCTGCGTGAATTTTACAATTAACTTGTTCATGTCTATAAGGAACCAAGTTTCAAGCTGGGGGTCAAAACTCAGTATTAAAGCCCTGGCCTAACCTACAGTGGGTGATCCTCAGCAGCACACACACACACACACACACACACACACACGCCACGAGGGGGGAAAAAGCCAACAAGCTGGAATGTTTCTGGGGGTTGTGTTGAATCTGAAGGCAGTGTGGAGAGTCTTACACATTATTAACAACATTATGCCTTCAGATTCAAGAATATGGATAGTTCATGATGTTGGTTGTCTAAACATTTTAAACAGTGTTTTATGGCTTTCAGAGTATAAATGGTGAACTTCTGTTAACTTTATTTCTAAACATTTTATATCCTCCCCCCCCCACTTTCTCCCTCGTTCCTTCCCTTCTCCAGGCTGGCCTCTGGATGTGGCAGACAATGACCTTGAAGTTCAGACTCTCCACTTCCACCTCCCAAGGGCTGGGATTGTAGGTGTGTGCCAACCATGCCCAGTTTTATGCAGTTCTGGGGACTGAACCCAGACACTTGTGCATGCTGGGTGAGCACTCGGGCAGCTGAGTACATCCCAGCCTGTGTAGGATGTTTGGAGACCTACCGTGAAAAGTCACTTTGTACAAAGGTCACTCTGGTTCCGGTTTTGAGTAAACACTGACCCTGAAGCCACTGCCCTTCTCTGGGCCTGTTTTCTCTGCTGTGTTGAGGAAGGGTAGTTCATGCTTCCAATAATGACCAGCCCCACCCAACCTTAAACAAATAGCAGCTTGTGTCCACCACTTCCCAGAACTGCCACCAGAGGGTGCTACAGACCAGCATTTGGCTGAGCTCTCGCAAGGGGCCCCCCAGGGGAGCTGAGCCAACAAGAAATTCCAGGAATACAGGCTTCCTTATAGCTCCACCTGCCCAGGACCTTTGTGCCTATCCCTCCCTGTATGTGATCCCTGAACTCCAAGGATAGAGGGATGAGGGTGCACTCTGAGGTCAGATCCCTGCCAACTGTGATTGGTGGCCTAAGGTCTCAAGAGTTCCGTGTCAGGGAAGACAGCCTTGAGTTTCTCAGCCTCCAAAGGGTTTCACATGTCTAGGTCTCAAGATGGCCCCATATTCCTCCCTCCACAGAGCTACTTAGCCGCAAAAAGCTCTCATCTTGGTAGCATCCCTGGCCATGCAGAGAAATAACACAGCCCTTCACAGACATGGATGGATTTGTGTACCGTGTAGTCCTTGAAACCACAACAGCTGAAATTACAGATGCCTGGGAACTTCTCAGAGTGCCAGGGAGGCTCACGCCCACCCTCCCAGACCCTGAAATGAATGGTCTCCTCCAGTGAGATCAGAAAGTTGCCTTCAGAATTTGCTTTGTAATTGGACTCTAAAGCAAGCAGCATTTCCCACTCAGGCCCTTGCGTGGCGATGCTGGAGCGCCCACCCAGAAGGGCTCAGGTGCCTGGATTCTTGTCTTTGTGTAGGGGTGAGGGCGAGGGTTGAACCAGGGTCCCTACAGCTCCAAATGCCCTCCAGCTTACTACGCAGCTGAGGCTGGCCGTCAACTCCTGCCCATCCTGCCTCTGCGGCCCAGATGCTCAGATTATACACATGTCTCTATGCTGGACTTTTCTTCTTTTATTTTTGTCTTTTTTTTTTTTTAAGGTTTATTTATTTATTATGTATACAGTGTTCTGCCTGCATGTATCCCTTTAAGCCAGAAGAGGGCACCAGATCTCATTACAGATGGTTGTGTGCTGTCATGTGGTTGCTGGGAATTGAACTCAGAACCTCTGGAAGAGCAGCCAGTGTTCTTAACCACTGAGCCATCTCTCCAGCCCTGGCTTTCCTTTTCAGTTAAATCCATTCACTTCTGTGATAGTGGGGATGAACCTGGGACCTTTACATGCTAAGCAAAAGCTCCCACCCCTGAGCCTCATCTCCAGATGTGTGACTGGTTTTTCTCTGATTCCAGGCTGGGGTCCCCTTGGAGGCAATATGAGTCCTAAGTTCATGTTGGTCCCCTTTGTGGAGCCTGATTCTGAATTCTGCATCCAGCATACCACTCAGCCTCTCTAATGACTCTCTTATTATTTATTTATTTATTTATTTATTTATTTATTTATTTATTTATTTATTTATTTTTGGGATAGGGTTTCTCTGTGTAGCTCTGGCTGTCCTGGAACTCATTATGTAGACCAGGCTGGCCTCAGACTCACAGGTCCACCTGCCTCTGCCTCTGGAGTGCTGAGATTAAAGGTGTGCACCACTACCACCCAGCAAAACACTTTTTTTAATTGAAAAAATAATTTAACTTAACTCTTATCCTCTACAAATGTTTTATTGTATTTTATGCATTTAGGTGTTTTTCCTGCAATGTATGCCTGTGCACCACGCCTGGTGTGTTGGTCAGAACAGGGCATTGGGTCCGCCTGGAACCGGAGTCATAGACAGTTGTGTGCTAAGAATTGAACCCCAGTCCTCTGGTAGAGCAGTTGGTGCTCTTAACCACTGAGCTGTTTCTCCAGCCCCTCTAATCGCCCTCTCTGGGGCACAGGCTGCAACCCCTTGGAGTTGGAAGTGGGGGAAGGTCTGATGCCAGGCCAAACTGGTGTCCCTTGTTCTCACAGGTGCAGAGCTTACACCTCGTCAGAGCTGACTGCTTCACCTGAACTGTCTCCGTGATGCTCTCTCAGTGATCCTTCAGGTGGGATTGCTACCCTCTCCAGCTTCGAGGACACAGGCATCAGGCAGGGCACAGGGCAGCTGCTTCCCATGCCAATAAACATAATTAGCAAACGAGTGGGGCCTGGGCTCCCACTCAAGGAGCCCCTGAGTTACACCTCTTCTTGGAACCAACTTGGGGCAGGACTGGGCAGTTTGGAGTCTTTTTTTTTTTTTTCCCTACTCTGTGAAAACGCTCAAGGGTCAGAGGTCATTTGCTGAACCTTCCTCAGACATGACTGTATCGTTAAAACCAGAAAAGAGAGTGTTTGAGAACGCTCCCTCTCCCTCGTTTGCTTTCAATGTAATAAAAATAAAACCCCAAGCAAAACGAAAAACAACGAAGATTCTAGAGGGTTGTCTTTGTGGCTTTGTCCCTAATAGTCAAACTTCCTTAGGCTTGGACTCATGGGCCCCAGAAGAGACACGTTAGGAGTTGGGGGTTAAAAGGAGCCCCGCCTAGGCTCAGCACAGTGCCCACAGAACCCACCGCTGGTTCAGGCTAGGGGCCACAGGCTCGGCTTCGCCTTTATCAGGGGAGGATTTGGGTTGGTGGGAAGGCGGGGGAAGTTGGAGGCCCGACTGGCCAAGGTGGGCAGGAGAGATAGGGAAGTGGGGAGGGGGCCGGCCCTCTGGGGAGGGGTGGAGGAGGGAAGGACACGCAGAACCTGCACCGTGGAGGCCTCGCAGGCTGGCCCCTCTTGTGGTTCCAGAGCTTCTGGTGCCTTCCATTCTTGCCAGGCAAGACGCAGCGCCTTTAATTAGCACCCTGCAACCTCTCCCGATTCATCACCGCAGCAGTTTAATTAGCCGCAGGAGGCGCCCCCACCCCCAGCTCTTGGCTGAGCAGCTGCCTCCCTCACAGAGGTGGCCACCACCTCAAGTGTCCCCTGTCACCCTCCCATACTCATTTCCCTCCCCAGAATGTGGGGTGGGCACAGCGCCTGGCTGCAACCAGGTGCTCAGCCGGGGCTTCCTTCTCTGGCCTCCTGGCAGGCAGATCGGGCCCAGCCCAGGGCAAACCTCCAGCTGGATGGGGCTGAAGCCGAGCTGCCCCACCGGTAGAGACTGCTTTTCCCCTTGGGAGCTGCGGAGGCATCTCTGTCCAGCTTGCTGTACTGAGATCTCTGTACTGAGAAAGGGCTTCGGCCCTGCATTTTGCTTCTTTCCATGTTTCTTCCTCCTCCTCCCCCAGGCTGAGGTTCAGAAAGATGGCCGAGAAGCGGCACCTCAGGAGAGAGGGTCCCCGTCCCTGGGACTCCACCCCCAACAGATTCTGGGGCTTTGCGGGAGACCTAGGGTGGAGGAAGAGACAGGGCAGGGCAAGGAGGATGGAACAACAGATAGGGGTCTGGTCTGCATGAGGCCTCGGTCAGGCCAGGGGCAGCTCTATGCAAGAGTCACACCATCTGCTCTGGGAGAGTACCGACGTATAGCAGCCGAATTCAGACGGCACCCCTACTCTCCCCTTCTCCCCAAGTTTTCCTCCCTGGACATGGCTTCTGGGATGTTCCTTTTCATTTCCTTGTTCTTCAGTATGGATGTGGATCCAGGGCCGACACTAGCTTCGCAGGTGCTCACTCACTGAGCCACGCCCCCAGCCTGGGATCTTTCTGCCTTCTTCTGGACTCTATCTAGGCAATTTCATTTTTTTTTTTTTTTGTTCCGAATCAGGGCCCATTCTCTCCAACTTCATCATGGCTGGCCCCGCCTTTTCTGTAGTCTAGGCTGGTCTTGAATTCCCTATGTAGCTGAGAATGACCTTGAACTCTGATCCAGCTGCCTCCACCTCCTAAATGCTGGGGTTACAGCTGGATGCCACCATGCCCATCTTACTCAGTGTTGGGGGATCTCACCTAGGCCTTTATATATGATAGGCAAGGGCTCTTCCAATTGAGCTAGATGTCCAGTCCTGGTTTTGTATTGGTTCATTTGTTTAGACAGGGTCTCACTAGGGTGGCCTCTAACTCGCAGGCATCTACTTCTCTTGTCCCCCTGAGTACTGAGATTACGTGCCACCATCTCCCCCCTTAAAGATAGGGTCTCACTATGTAGCCCTTTGCTGGCCTGGAACTTGCTATGAAGACTGGACGGGCATCTAACTCACAGAAATCTGCCTGCCTCTGCCTCCTGAACACTAAGACTAAAGGTGTGCACCACCACACCCAGCCCTGTTTGGTTTTTTGATTTTTATAATTCTTTATTGATTCTTTGGGAATTTCACATCATGCACCCCAATCCCACTCACCTCCCAATCCCTCCATATCTACTCCTCACCCTCGCAGCATCCCTCCCAAAAGAACCCCCCCAATTAATTAGAAAACAAACAAACAAAAGCCCACCTCGATCCTCTGTCTTCCCTGCCTCTCCAATACCTCTTTCATCCATCCTAGTGCCGGCCCCGGTTTTTGTTTGTTTTTGGTTTTGTTTTAAATATTTGTTAGCCGTGTGGTGGTGGCACACGCCTTCAATCCCAGCGATCCGGAGGCAGAGGCAGATGGATCTCTGAGTTTGAGGCCAGACTGGTTACAGAGTGAGTTTCAGGACAGTCAGAGCTACACAGAGAAACCTTGTCTTAAAAAAGCAAAAACAAAACAAGAAAAAAGATTTTTTGGTTTTTTTGTTTCTCGAGACAGGGTTTCTCTCTATATATCCCTAGCTGTCCTGGATCTCGCTCTGTAGACCAGGCTGGCCTTGAACTCCACCTGCCTCTGCTGGGATTAAAGGCGTGAGCCACTGCTGCCTGGCTGTTTTTACTATTTTTAATTATGTGTCTGTGTGTAGGTGTGCACACATGAGCACAGGTGTCCACAAAGGCCAGGGGAATTGGATCTGAGTAGAGCTGGAGTTACAGATGGTTGTGAGCCTCCTCATGTGGGTACTGGAAACTGGACTTGGGTCCTCTGGAAGAGCAGTACCTGCTCTTAACCACTGAGCCATCTCTCCAAATCCTGTTTTGTTTTGTTCTCTCTTTGTTGTTCCGTGACAGGATCTTACCACGTCTTGCCACATAGCTCAGGCTAGCTTCAAACTTACCATGCAGCTCAGGTTGACTTTGAACTTGAAATCCTCCTGCCTCAGCCTTCCAAGGGCTGGGATTACAGGCACGAACCACAGAATCTGGGCAGCCCAACCAAACCAGAGTGGCAGAAACCACTCAGCAGGACCCTTGGGCCTCCAGACACCACTTGCCAGGAAGCCTTGGACGGGTGTTTTCCCCATCCTCTGCCAGTCCCGCACGCTGAGAGCTCTGCTCTGTTATAGAGGAAACAGTCATGTTAGTTAAGTCACTCATTCAAGGCTATGCAGCTGATGCAGAATGTGGACTCAGGGATCTCTAACAACAGGTAAACGAGAAAAATGAGGCACAGAGAGGTTGAGCAACCGGCCTTAGGTCTCCCCGTCACAAAGTTAACTAGTACACTGTATGACAGAGTCAGCCTGACCTTCCATACCCACTAGTGCAAAGCTCCACGGCTTCAGGCAAGTGCCCGCACCTCCTCATTGCATCGGAGCCCCTGAGCAGTTGGTGCTGGGGATGTGGGCCTCCCATCTTGCTCTAGTGGCTGCTCCTGGAGGCCAGCAGGAGGGACATCATGAGAAGAGCAGGTGAGGCCCTGAGGTGAGTGAGAGGAGCAGCTGTCTTCCAGAAATCCCTTGGCCACTCTTCTGGTTGGCCCAGAACCTTGGAAACCGGGAGCCTGGGGTCTCAACACTGGTGACTACCCCACCATGAGGGGTAGGGCTGTCAAGAACAGCAACAGAAGAGGCTTCCAGGCACACTGTGCCCTGTCCCCGGTGTGGAATCTGGTTCCCCTGCTTCTTCCTAGAGCCGGTCTGGGCAGTCCCATTTTTTTGTTTGTTTGAGACAGTCTTGTGTAGTCCAAGCAGGCCTCAAATGCCCTATGTAGCGGAGGATGGTCTTGAACTTGCCAGACTCTAAAATGCTGTTGAATCTGGAGCAGAATGCAGGTGGGAGTCTACCAGGGGCAGCCAGGATGACTGAGAGCTTTGGGTTTAGATAAATTCAGGCCAGGTTTCCAGGAGGGGTTCCCACTGGCAGAGTGACCTTGGACTGGTGGACTATGCCTCAACATGCTCAGAGCAGTGCTTGTATCTGCTTGGCCCCTGACCCCGATTAAAGACCATGAGCCGCCATAGCCAGATTCTCCAGGGCAAAACCAATGTCAGTTTTTCTTTCACTATTTTTTTTTCATTTTCCCCTCCCCCACCCCTTCTTTTTGAGACAGGCTCTCTTGTAACCCAGGCTGGCCTTGAACTGTGTAGATGAGGGTGATCTTAAACTTTCGGATCCTTTCGTTTCCAACCCCTGAGTGCTGGGCTTACATCAGGTTTTGTATTCGGTGCTGGGGATCGAACCCAGGGTTTCACACATGGCAGGTAAACAGTCTGCCAACTGAGCCACATTGAACTACTTCCTCGGCCGCTTCTCTTCTTTTCTCCTCTTGTAGCCCGAGCTGGCTTCAGATTTACAAACCTCTTGCCAGTGCTGGGACTAGAGGTATGAAACACATGAGGCAGCGGTTTCTTTTCTTTTTTTTTTTTTTTTTTTAAGATTTATTTATTATGTATACAGAAGAGGGTACCAGATCTCATTACAGATGGTTGTGAGCCACCATGTGGTTGCTGGGAATTGAACTCAGGACCTCTGGAAGAACAGTCAGTGCTCTTAACCGCTGAGCCACCTCTCCAGCCCGAGGCAGCGGTTTCTTTATCTGCAATGTGGCCCAGACTCTTTGGGGTCAGAGCACACCAGTCCCTCACCGATTCCCTTCCTACATCTCAGGTTCCGAGAGTGTGGGTTCTCAAGGAGCCAGGGTCTAGGGAGCAAGGTGGGGCTGAGGCCTTGGGTCATGTGTGGTTCATCTCAGGCAGCAGAACGTACACTCTGTGGGAGTAGGAATATGGGGGCTAGAGAGGCAAAGCTAGCCTTGGAACCTGAAGGCCAGCCCTACTGGGTCCTCTCCACTGTGAGCCCCTGGTTTCTTCCTCTGTAAAATATTATCAGGGTGAATTGAAGTCTCCCCACTCGCAGGGCTTTTTCTGTAGTGTACAGTGGATAGTAGCTGCTCAACAAATGTCAGTCTCCTCCATTGATGAACCAATTAATACATTTTCTAGACCCCCACTGGGCCTGAAGAGGCCATCTGGGAGAGGCATCTGGTTGCTGACTGCGTAGATGTGGACCAGGAGATGTTAGAGGCCACTTGACAGTGGCCCTGATCCTCCTCATTGACTCTTGGTCACAGGCTCCTCTGCAGGTGCAGGGGCTCCCGATCCTCTCACACATCTTCCTTGCCTGAGGCTGGTTTGGCTCCACCCGTGAAGCTTCTTTCTGGCAACTCCTTTTTTCTAGAGTGCTCTTGCAGATGCAGCCATCTGTCCTGACAGCATTCCAGTGCAGCATTCTGGTGTTCTGTCTGCTCTGTGGGAACTGGAGGCAGCTGTTGGGGGTGGAAATAGAGTTGAGCCAGGCCTGGCTGGGCAGCTGTGGGTGCCTCAGTCATTTCCTGATTGGGGTGCAGACTTCTGGGTTTGCGTACTTCTTCCCCTTTGCTCACTTAGTCCGAGACAGAGAGAGAGAGAGAGAAAGAGAGAGAGAGAGAGAGAGAGAGAGAGAGAGAGAGAGAGAGAGAGGGAGAGAGAGAGAGAGAGAGAGAGAGAGAGAGCTGGGTATTGCCTGTCCATCTGTCTGTCTGTCCATGCTCACTGAGCACCTGTTTCAGGTTCAGCCCAACCTGGCCCAGCAAGGCTTGCTTTCTAGCCATTGTGTGGAGTTTATCTGCTGAGAGTCGGGGTAGGAGTCCAGATGTCTGAAGATGTCCTGGGAACCAGGGTGGTGGTGCACACCTATAGTCCCAGCACTCAGGAGGCAGAGGCAGGTGGATCTCTGTGAGTTCAAGGCCAGTCTAGTCTATATAGTAAGTTCCAGGACAGCCAGGGCTGTTATATAGAGAAACCCTGTCAACAAACACAACAACAAAAGATACTTCACACTCATGAAGATGAATAAATAAATAAATAAATAAAAACAGGCCTTGTATCTCATGATTATAATTTTAAGTTCAGGTCAGCACAGACAACATAATGGGAACCTGTCTCAAAAAAAAAAAAAGTAGGGCTGGGCGGTGGTGGTGCACACCTTTAATTCCAGCACTCAGCAGGCAGAGCCAGACTGATCTCTATGAGTTCGAGGCCAGCCTGGTCTACAGAGCAAGATCCACAGCAGGCAAAAAAACTAGAGAGAAACCCTCTCTCAAAAAAAAAAAAAAAAGTAGGAAAAATGATAACGAGTATAGGCAAAGATGTGGAGAACTGCAGCCATCGTACGTGTCCGTGGGAGCGTGAGCTGATGTAGGTGCTTAGAAAGACAGTCTGGCAGTCCCTCAAGAGACTAAGACAGAGACCTGATAAGGACAGCAACTGCACTCTGGAGGTACCCAGCACCATTAAAACCCCACATCCGAGGCTGGGGAGATGGCTGAGCGCTCTTCAGCTCCTACCAGGACCTGGGTTTGGTTTCCAGCATCCACATAGCTGCTAATAACCACCTATCACCCCAGTTCCAGGGGAGCTAAACCCCTCTCCCGGCCCCTGAGGGCACCAAGCGCACATGTGGTGCACATACACACAGGCAAACACCCATCCACACGGAAAGTAAAATAAGGGCTGGACGGATGGGGCAGTGGTTCTGAGCACTCACTGTTCTTGCTAGTGTTACAGGCCTCTGCCAACACACCCAGTGAAGGCCCCGGGCTGGACTCCTCAGCACCAGAGCCATCCTCCGCCTTTCAGAAAAAGAGAAGAAATACAGATAAGAAAAAAAAAATGATAAGATGTAACACAAATCTTAAATGGTCTTATTAATAAAATCAAACCCGGAGCCAGGTACTGGGGTGAACACTAAAAGATCAGAGAACCAGAACACAGCTAACCTCACCTCACCAATTCCTCAGCTGATCTCGTTTCCTCAGACTGGATACCTCTGAGTCCTCATCCAGAATGAATCTCAGCTGAACTGCAGCTAACAACCTGAAAGCTAAACCGGCCTAGTTCCTGGTCCTCACGCCTTTTATACCTTTCTGCTTCCTGCCATCACTTCCTGGAATTAAAGGCGTGTGTCACCATGCCTGGCTGTTTCCAGTGTGACATTGAACTCACAGAGATCCAGATGGATCTCTGCCTTTGGAATGCTAGGATTAAAGGTGTGTGTGCCACCATTTTCTGGCCTCTGTATCTGGTGGCTGTTCTGTTCTCTGACCCCAGATAAGTTTATTAGGGTGCACGATATATTGGGGAACACAATATCACTACAATAAGACCTTTAATTTTAAAACTATATATTATTGTTGTGTGTGCACATGCTCCAACACCCTTGTGGATGTCAGACTACAATTGTATGGAGTCTGTTCTTTCTTCTACTTTTGGGATTGAACAAAGGTAATCAGGCTTACATAACAAACACCTTTACTCCACTGAACTCCCTCATCAGCCTGGCCCGAGCCTTGAGTTCTGTCACCTGGAGACAATAACCAACCGTGACCTTGACTCTCAGAGCCTTTGCTTCTCCATCTTTGAGGTAACTGTGACAGGTTTTTGTCGATGTCACAAAATCCCATAGAAAACCATGTGGGGAGAAAAGGTTGATTTTGGTTGAGTTTCAGAGGGCTTGGTTGGCACAGCTGGCATTGTCGTTTCTGGGCCTGTCGGGAGGACACTGAGGCAGAGCTGCTGCCCTCTGGGCAGCCAGAGCAGCAGAGGCAGAGATGGAGTAGGGGCTGGTAACAAAACATAGACTCAAAGCACATCCCGGTGCCCACATTCATGCCCATCTGGCACCCATTCAGCTCGGAACTCGTCGGTTGATGGGTGACTGAGAAAATGAGGGTGGTCCCTCTTCTCCAGTCACCGGGGGGGGGGGCGGGGAGCCGCCAGCAGGGGATCAGGCCGTCCACACTTAAGCTTTGCGGGGGACACTTCATATCTAGACCATAACAGTGGGCTAACTGAACCTGTTTTCAGAAGTCATGAAGTTGAAGGGAGGGGGTCACACACCTGCGGACGTCACATCCACGAGGGCCTCAAACACACACTGGCACCAGAGGCCCTGCTGTGGCTACATTTGTGCCCATGTGGGGCACTGACCAGGCCTCAGTTCTTGCCCAAAACATTCTTGTACCTCAGTCAGACCATAATTTAAGTATCCATAGTTTAAAATTTGGAGTGTGAGGACAGACCTGAGGGAGCCCATTGTGATATAGCTGAGGAACTGAGGCCTGGTGTTGGAGGATATTTAATCACACTGTGAACCCCAAGTTAGCATTTGTGTTAATTAAATAAATTAACCTTGGGTCAGGAGACTGAGTTAGCAACTAGTTGACAGAAAGTAATCATAGAGCCTCAGAGGGCATCTGGAAGAGATAGAGAGACACCAGAAGTAGTAGGGAGGGGTTTTGAGTGGCATGGCTTTGTTTGTTTTGGTGGAGTGGAAGGATGGGCTTTTGGGGAGATGCCAGCAAAGAGAGAAGGTCGGCTAGTTGCCACTCAACCTCTCTGAGCTAGCAAGTTTTCACCCCAGCCTTTGAATCTCAAGTCTTATTTATAAATAGAACAATAGAGATTTAGTTAAAGATCCCTTTAGCAGTAGTGACAGAGTCAATGCCCGCAGGAACAGAATTCCTGCCTGAGAAGCAGGCCGGTAACTGTGGAGTCGCAATTGCTGGCCGAAACAGCAGTAGATTAAGGCGCACCCACTGTGCCGAAGGTAAAACAGCCTGGAGGCTCCAGTCCTGCATGGTTTTCCTGGGCTTTCTGGCTGAAAGTCAAGTTGTTGCTGCTGCTTGGCCCCAAGGAAGAGGCGGCCTCTGAAGATTATTGTGCTGTCGACTTGAGGGACCTCCATTATGTTTCCACAGACCTGGGCAAAGGGAAACCCGACAGGGTAGAGAGTTATTGCTCTATTATTTCAAATAAGGATTTTTTTCCACTTATGCCTACTAGGAGTCAACCCCTCCTCTGGTATATTCATGGTTTTTCGTTTGCTTCTTTTGTTTTTGTGTGTGTTGTGTTGGGAGTGCTAGGACAGCACTCTGCTACTAAAATACAGTCCTAGCCCCTAGGGCTTCTCACTTTCTCTTTTTAAAGTTTATTATTATTATTATTATTATTATTATCATCATCATTATTATTATTTTAAAGATAGGCTCTCTCTATATAGTCCTGGCAGGCCTTGAACTCACTTTGGAGACCAGGCTGCCCTGGAACTCATAGAGATCCTCCTGTCTCTGCCTCCCAAGTCCTGGGATTAGAAGCATGTGCTACTGCACCTGACTTTAAAGATTTATTTTTATTTATGAGTATATGTGCCTCTCTGTCCCTCCCCCTCCCTCCCATCTTTGTGTGTGTGTGTGTGTGTGTGTGTGTGTGTGTGTGTGTGTGTGTGTGTGTTGTGTAGGTACCACATGAGTGAAGGCACCTGCAGAGGCCAGATAAGGTGTTGAATCCCCTGGAGCGGAAGTCTCAGGCAGTTGTGAGCACCCTGTCATGGGTGCTAGGAACTGAACTTGGGTCCTCTAGAAGAGCAGCCAGTGCTCTTCAGCACTGAGCCGTCTCTCCAGCCCCTATGCATCTTCTTGAAAACTTAACTAGTTCCCTTGTTAGGGACTTGAGGAACCTCTCTATCCATACTCTGCTTGCCTCCCTGTTATGGGTGGGTGTATGAATTAAATAAACTAGGCCTTTTTCTTTTCTGGGTTGGGGCTCCAAACCTAAGGCCTCTCACATGGTAGGCAAACACTTTACCACTGAACTACACCCCCAGCTGTGGTTAGGGCACCTCAAACCTCACCCCAGAACTCCTGTGAAGAGTGCATGCTGGGACCTCCAGCACATAGGCCAGGAGAGCCTGATATGGGAACCATTGTCCTTTGGTGACAGGACCGTGAGCCTCAGGTTCACACATCTAGGGAGCCAAGGAGGAGTGGCCCAATATAGGCACTGGCTGTCCAACCCCATATGCTCCTCTCCAAGCCCAGGAGGTAGCTCCCCAAGTGCTGGGGAGAGCATTGGCCATAAGAAGCCTCTGTGCCTGGTGACTGGCAGAGGGGGAGGGGATCCTCAGGGTCCCCTCAGGCCTGGTCCATCCTGTGCTCTGTTGGAGGAAGCTGCTCTGTGCCTTGCAGGCACAGCTGCCCCCTAACTTGCATCCTGTCCTTTCCTGCCCTCTGACCCCTGCCCCTTCATCATATTCAGCTTCTCCAGGATGGCTACCTAGCAGTGAGACCTCAGCCTCCCCTGGAGTCTTGTGAAGCCTGGCATGATCCCAGTTCATCCTCTGGCCAGCACTGTGTCCTTGGGCACTTTGACCTTGGGCAGATGACAGTGACCCTCACATCCTGCTCAAACTGAGCTTCCCACACCAGGGTTAGCGTGAGCTTGAGTCTGATTCTGACACCCCACATGTTCGCTTTGGTCCTCTGAGCCAGGTGCTCAGCCTCTCTAGCCTCGGTGTCTTCATCGGCAGAAGAGACCACACCAGCGCATCCGAGATTTAGGAACTAACTGAGGAAATGCAGGAGAAAGGCTCAGAGCAGTGAAGGGAAAGGCGAGTGCCGGATTCGTCATCTGCCTTCGGGTCATGATCCTGGCCTTGGGATTGCTGGAAAAACAGGGTTCTGCGGCTCCTCCCCAAGCACCAGGTCCTTGGCCTCTTGAGTCTTGTCCAGGTTCCAGTCCCTCCTGCCATGAGTCTCTGTTCTGCGTGCGCACACACATATACACACACATATATACACACATGTACACACAGACTAACAGTGGATGCTGATATCTACTGAACAAATTAAAAGATCAAACACATAAGATGAAGACCACGAAGCTCCAGATTTTCCCAGGAAAAGGAAGGCTTATCTACTCACTCACTCACTCACTCACTCACTCACCCATCAGATGCTCCCAGGCACAGAGGGGTTTGCAATAAGAAAATAAAGGCCCTTACCCTCTGAAGCCCATACTCTAGAGCAGTGGTTCTCAACCTGTGGGTCCCAACCCCTTTGGGGTTAAAATGACACTTTCACAGGGATCAGGCTTCAGATATCCTACATAGCAGATATTTACATTATGATTCATAATAGTAGCGAAATTACAGTTATGAAGTAACAATGAAATAATTTTCTGGTTGTGGGGTCACCACAGCATCAGGAAGGTTGAAAGCCACTGCTCTAGAGGGGGATAGTGAACCACAAGAGGGTGCACTTCGGTGGGTGAGGACAGCATGTAAGTTGGTGAGAAACACCAGAGAAGCAGCAGAGAAAGAGATGGGCAATGGTCAGGATGTCATTTCAGACAGGGTAGCCAGGGAAAGGCCCTCAGAGAAGGCAGCATTGAGCAAAGAGTCCTAGGAGGTGGAGCCACTGTTCCTTCCTTGACCCATTCATTCACTCTGGCAGGCAGGCTCAGCACTTGTGTTTGGGGGCCTGTGCTGTGGCCTTGCCATGGCAGGGGAAGGGAGGTACAGATGCAGCCTCACCCCATCCTGGTGGCTCAGGCTGCTGTCTCTCAGCAGTGGGATGAACATGTCCTGTCTACCCCGGAAGACCCAGGAGAAGTTGGGGGGACTAGTCCTCTTGGTTCACAGACCATGGAGGGGTTTGGGAAGCAAGACTTGCAGTGCCAAGTTGAGACAGCCTTGGGCAGACAGGGTGAGGGGGTCTCCCTTGGTCCTGAGGGGAGGCGAAGTCAGCAGAGCCCTGGCTTCACAGAGGATATGGAAGGGAAGATTTGGGGCCCTTGACAGAAAAGTTGAAGGGCAGAGACTCCAAGGCCCAGGCAGTACAGCACAGGTAGGGTGGAGGCCAGAACAGGAACATGGCTGTCTTCTGGGGCCTATTAAGTGAAGAGACAAGAAATGGTGACCAGGTGGCATTGACTAGGTAGTTGTCCCCAAGCAGTGGTCAGTTCCTCTGAATTGGAAATTTTCAAAAAGCAGAATTTGAACTAGACATAGTGGTGCATGCTTCTAATCAGAGCACTTGGAGGCAGAGGCAAGCAAAGCTCTGTGAGTTCGAGACCAGCCTGGTCTACATAGTGAGTTCAAA
>CABHPQ010001096.1:39585-57580 GCA_902168405.1 Peromyscus aztecus | reverse complement strand
AAACAAAGAAACAAAGGGAAGAAAGAAATAAAAGAAAAAAGAAGAGAAAAGGAAAGAAAAATATATTAGAAAGCAAAATGTGACTGAGACATAATGAAACGGAACATCAAAGGTTGTGAACCATTTGGGAGAGCAATTTAGTAGTTCATTGTTTCTTTGATAAAATTCACTTTGCCTACAGTCTTTTTTCTGGGTACATAACGAGAGGTTAATTCTCGCTGGTTCATGAGGATACATGTATGGAAATGATGCATTGCAGCTGTGTTTCTTTTATAGCTGGCATTAGATAAGTGAAGTCTAATTGATGGGAGAATGACTAAATAATATAGAGTATGCTGTATCAGTCAGAATTGAACTAAGTACATTCGTTTACAACTGCTTTTAAATTATTTACAACTGCTTTTCCCAGACTGTCTTAGTCAGGGTTTTTATTGCTGTGAGAAGACACCTTGACCACAGCAACTCTCATAGGGAAAGCATTTAATTGAGGGGGCTCACTTACAATTTCAGAGGTTCAGTCCATTATCATCGTGATAGGGGAACATGGCGGTGTGCAGGCTGGGAGTGCTACACTTTGCAGGCAACAGGAAGTCAACTGAACTGTCACACTGAGGGAAACTTGAGCAAAAGAGACCTTAAAGCCCACCCCAACAGTGACACACTTCCTCCAACAAGGCCACACCTCCTAAAGTGCCACTCCCTTTGGGGGCCCTTTTCTTTCAAAACATCATACAGATGAAGCCTTTGAAAATAATTTTGAAAAATAACTATTAAAAAAGAAACTGATCTTGCCATAGCAGTATGAATAGGTTTGTAACAATCAAGTATAGAAGGTAAAGGTAAGAACACATAAGAATACATGCTTTATCAAGCACATCAGAAGGACTAACTTAGGAGAATGGGCATAGGATATGGAGATGGCAGGAAGGAAATCAGTTTGTTAGAGGGCTTTTATGTGTCAAGAACTGACAAGGATGATTAGCTCATCACTTTTTTTTTCTCCCTGTAGATCAGGCTGGCCTGGAACTCACAGAGATCCACCTGCCCCTGTCATCCAGGTGCTGGGATTAAGGGCATAAGCTACCATGCCCAACCCTAACATAGGCTTTTGTACTTTAGCAATAATGTAGCACAGGGGTTTATTTAGCAATGATATGTAAGTTGGATTGGAGAAGAAAAAACTAAAGACATTAAAAACAAAAAACTTAAGTAATCCAAGTACTAGGACTAAGGTCTTAATCTAAGGTGGTGGTCATTCAGAATTCATTAGGAAAGGCTGGAGTTCCTAATGCTGCAGAGGTGAAGTCAGCAAGTCATGAGGGGAAGAGATCAGCCAGGTTTCAAGTCTGGGTATTGAGGGAGGCAGAGGCACCATTAATTAAATAAAAGTGATAACAAAATAAAATGAGATTTAACTCCGAAGTAAATTTGTTGAATTCAGCTTTAGATGTTTTCCACTCAGTTTTGGAAAGTCACTGAAGTAGATCAACTGTCTGTCCACTGCTAGAAATTTATTAAGGAACTACCGTGTGCTATATATCAAAGCAGGATGCTCTTATCTCTGAAGTATTTTGTCTCTACCATTTCAATCTCCCCTGCCATTTTGATGTTTAGAGTGGTTTGGGCTTCTAGGAGTTGGTAAGCTTAAAAGCAGTTGTTGAGGGTTTTTTTTTTTTAAGTAAAAATATCTAAGAAATGAGATCTTTATGATTTATTTAGCAGTGGCATATAAAAAAATGGACTTTATAATAATGGCCACAAAAAAGAAACTTTTACTATGTAGCCCTGACTGTCCTGGAACTCTCTGAAGATCAGGCTGGCCTCGAACTCACAGAGATCCACCTGCCCCTGCCTCCTGAGTGCTGGCATCAAAAGCATGTGGCACCACTGCCCAGCTCACAAAAGGAAACTTTAGCAGTCTTTGAAATTTTCGGGACTCCAAAGCAGATAGCTGAATCAAATCTTTAGTGTCACATTACTTATGAAAGACATGATGTTGATTTAAAAGAGTTTCAGTAAAACACAAAATTTGAAAGCAGGGTGGAAAATAGAGATTTTTGTGCTATGTCAGAAGTTTTTCTGGGAATCAAGTCAGCTTGGTTTCTTTTTCTGTTCTGGAAAATGCTGATTTCCTTCTCCCGCTTTTCTCCCCACTCGCCTGGGCTAGATATTAATCTTTTGATTTTAATTTAAATCATACCAATACTGTTCAAGTGTACTCTTATTATGATGTATTGAAATTGTGTAAACAGTTCCTCTCTAGACATAAATTGGCATGTATCCTTTTAAATACCTTTTCACTGTCTTTAAGAAGTTGTGAATAAAGTCTGGCAGTGGTGTTGCACGCCCTTAATCCCAGCACTCAGGAGGCAGAGGCAGTTGGATCTCTGTGAGTTCAAGGTCAGCTTGGTCTACAGAGGGAGTGCTAGGACAGCCAAGGCTACACAGAAACTCTTGGAAAAAAAAAAGGAAAAAGATTGTATTGATTTGCAGATATTTCGTATTATTCTCTTTAGTCTATAATTTTTTAAATGTAAGTCGTTAATGCCTTTCCATGTTTGCTGAATGAAAATAGAGCTTTCTTTTTGTGGTCCTGGGGGAGTGAACATCAGGCGTCGTGCATGTGAGGCAAGTGTGCCACCACAGCGCTACATCCCCAGCTGGGCGTCTCACAGCACCTCGCTGGTAGTAGTATAAGGAATATAGATGTGCTTGTTGCCCTCAGGAAACTCACTCTGGGAACGAAGAATAGAATTATGATACAATAGACTGATTGCTCTAAATAGGGATACACACAAGATGTATTTTAGCACAGTACAAAGAACATCTTACTGTTTGAGAGATAAAGGTAAACAATCAGGGAGTGCTTAGAGTAGATGAAAGGGATTTTGAATCAGATTCTAATAATATTTTTCTGGTCAACAGGATTCCAAAATGATTGATTTACTGGGTTCATTCTTCTTGTCTTTGGGAACTGTGTGTCATCCTTTGCTGCCTGCAGTCAGTCTTTCTGCTATCTTAAGTTATGGCTCTGAAAGACAAATTTAAGGTCATTAAATAGTGCCAGGAATATTTCAGTTAATAGTTTTGCATTTCATCTTGCAGAGGATTATGTGAATGTATTTTTTTCCTTCCTTAGAGAAGTAGTTGACTCAATGGTTCAGCATTTTAAAGTAACTATATTTGGAGACCGTAGACCAGTGTATGATGGGAAAAGAAGCCTTTACACAGCCAATCCACTTCCTGTGGCAACTACTGGGGTAAGATGTGTTTCTTTATTGTAAAGCTATACTTGTGCTATATCTCCTTTTATTTTATTCTTTTTTAGATTCATTTTTATTTTATGTGATGAACATTTTGCCTGTATGTATGTCTGTGCATCATATTTGTGCAGTGCCTGGGGAGGCCAGAAAAGGGTGTCAGATCCCCTGAAATTGGAGTTATAGCTAATTGTGTGCAGCCATGTGGGTGCTGGGAACCAAACCTGGGTCCTCTGCAAGAATATGTGCTCTTAACCACTGAGCCCCTATATCTCCTTCTAAATGATCTTCCTACCATTTTAAATTGTAATCCATATTAATGTGTTCATTTTTCACCTTCTCTTGAAATAATTTCAGGTTTACAGAAAAGCCTCAAGAACAATGCAGAAAACTCATATACACTTTACTCAGATTCACCAAAATCCTTAACATTTGCTGCACTGATTTTAGAATTTTTTCTTACTCTTTTTTGCTCTTTCATGAAACATACATACATACTTACTTTTTCCTAACCCATTCACAGTTGGGTTGCATACATTATGCCCCATTAACAATATTTTAATATATGTTATTTCCTAAGAATAAAGAAGGAAAACTATGGTATATTTACCAACTTAATTAAATTTAATATTGGTATAATACTTTTGTCTAATCATATAATCCATATTCTAGTTTTGCCTATTGTTTTAATTCTGTTCATTAGGGTCTTCCCTTCCTCTGATAAAGAATCCAGTCCAGGATCGTGCTAATAGGCATCACACGTCTTTAGTCTTTGTGAGCTTTGGAACAATTATCTAGCCTTTTTCTTTCTCTTTTCTTTTATGATGTAAACATGGTCGAAGACCATAGGCAAGTTGTTTTTAGATGCTCCTGAGTTGTGTCTGTCATCTCCTTCCCTGGTTACAGTTTGTTTACGTATAATCTGGACAGAATATTGCAGAAGTGTTCTTGTTTATCAGTGCCATTGTACTCAGAGATCCATAATATGTATTTGTTCCGTTAATGGTGATGGTAGCTTCAACCACTTGGTTAAATTGATTTCTGCCTGTTTTCCTACCAAGATATTCTTTGTCTCCTTGTAGGTAGTATCTTAAGAGGAATTTTTGTTTTTTGTTTTTGTTTTTGTTTTTTTAGTTGTAAGTACAAATAGTATCTTAATCATTTTAAAAGTACAGTTCAATACTGTCAAGCACTTTTACAATGTTATATAGCCATTACCACCATCCAGAACTGTCTTTATCCTGTTAAGTTTAAACTCTGTACCCACTAAACACTCTTCTTTTTTTTAATTAAATTTATTTATTTACATTCTCTGACCTCCCCTGCCCAATCCACTCCTCCTCTGCATTAAACACTCTTTATTAACTTCTCCCATCAACCCTTGGTAACCGCTACTCTCCTTTCTGTGTATTTGAATTTGACACCGCTAGGTACTTCAAGTAAGTGGAATCATGAAGCATTTATCCTTTTGTGGCTTGCCTATTTCACTTAGCAGTGTGTTGCTAGAGTTTTCCTGCCTGGCCCACAGTCAGGATAAATCTCTTTCACCTGCCAGTCCCACAGCCGCTCAGACCCAACCAAGTAAACACAGAGACTTATATTGCTTACAAACTGTATGGCTGTGGCAGGCTTCTTGCTAACTGTCCTTATATCTTATATCAATCCATTTCTATAAATCTATACCTTGCCACATTGTTCGTGGCTTACCGGCATCTTTACAAGCTGCTTGTCCTGGTGGCGGCTGGCAGTCAGTGACTCCCTCTGCCTTCCTGTTCTTTTAATTCTCTCTGTTAGCCCCGCCTATACTTCCTGCCTAGCCACTGCCAATCAGTGTTTTATTAGCAACACATTTGCCATACAGAACATCCCACAGCAGCAGTGTATTCTCAAATTATATCAATAGTGTAACATATGTTATTTAGAATTTCTTTCTTTTTCAAGGCTGAGTGATAAATCTATTGCCTGTACACAACACATTTTGTTTATCTGTTTTTCTGTTGATAGACCTCATTTAGATCTCACTGTATAGCCCAGGGCTGACCTTTGACTCTTTGTGTAGTACAAGGCTGGCATCTTAACTCAAAATCCCCTGCCTTTGCTCCCTGAGGAGCTGGGACTACAGGTCTTAAAACCAGGCCCCGTTTCCTTGTGGTTTGGATTTCCTCCAAATTAATGATATTGAACTTATTTTCATATATTCCTTGGCCATTTTTATATTCATCAAGCATTTTATCTAGTTTTTAAATTGAGTTTTTGTTTTTGCAGTTAATGAGTTACAAGAGTTTTTGGTTTTTTTAATGTTTTAGATGCTAACCTCTTTTCCATATGTGCTCTGTAAAGATATTTTCTGGCATTCCATTGACGCTTTCTTCTATCAGTTGTGCCCTTTGATGCACAGTTTTCAGTTGTGATGCAAGAAATAACTTTTTTTTTGTTTGTTTTTGGTTTTGGTTTTTCGAGACAGGGTTTCTCTGTGTAGCTTTGCGCCTTTCCTGGAGCTCACTTGGTAGCCCAGGCTGGCCTCGAACTCACAGAGATCCGCCTGCCTCTGCCTCCCGAGTGCTGGGATTAAAGGCGTGCGCCACCACCACCCGGCGCAAGAAATAACTTTTAAGGATCCTATTTTTACATTTTTTTAGCAATTGGTGATTCTTGCTTGAGAGGATTATTGCCTACATAATAAAAGAATATTTTCTTTTATCTCATTTTCATCTGACATGATTTGTGCCAGATATAGTCAGTAGGTACACCTTTAAGCTGAGTCTTGTGTTCTTTTGATATGACACACTTCATTTCTTTTTAAATTTTCTTAATTTGAGATCAGGTCTCATTCTAACCTGGGTTGTCCTGGAACTCACTGTATAACAGGCTGACCTCAAACTTGTGGTAATTCCCCTGCCTTAGCCTCTCCAATGCTGGAATTTCATGCATGAGCCACCACATCTGGCAAACACTTCCTTTGTTCACATTTCATTACCTTCTGGTACAGGATATTCTAAACTTAGACTTTTGCTGCTGCATCCCTGCAAGCAACCATTTCTCAGGAGAGCCCTAGTTTCCTGTTTTGGAATACAATTTTGAAACCAAATCTGAGTACCATGTATGCTCACTGATATGGAGGTATATGTGCTTCCTAAACCTTTTATTAGTGGACAGGGGCAAGATATATGTACATATGCATTTTGTGTAAATAAAATAATATTAAAATGTTAACACTTTATTTTTGTAATATTCATTTAATTTTCATTTGTGTGTGTGTGCCTGGGTGCTTGTGGAGCCCAGAAAAGGGCATTGATTCCATGGAACTGGTGTTAAAAGAAGTTGTGAGCTGCCTACTGTGGGTTCTGGAAACTGGTCCTCTGCAAAAGCAGCATAACTTGAGCTGTCTACCCAATCCCTATTTATTTATTTGTTTGTTTATTTATTCAATGTGTGTGTGTGTGCACCCGTGCTTGTGTGCGTGTGTCAGAGAAAGAGAGAGACAGTGAATGAGTCATAGTCAGTTCTCTACTTCTACTATATGGGTCCTGGGGCTCAAACTCAGGTTGTCAGGCTTGTTGGCAATCCCCTTACTTGCTGAGCTATATCACTAGCTATTTGTAGTTGTTGTTAGACCCCTGCTCCCTACCCTCCACTATCACCTTTTTTTCCCAAAATTCTACAGTACATATAAAATAGTTTCTACATTACTGCACTTATACCACTATAGGAAAACAAACATACTAATAAGAGTTTATGATTTTTTTCTTGTATGCAGTTGTCCTTCCAAACCAACTCTTCCTCTGCCTTCACTCTTCAAACTGAGGGTGTAGTCAGTATGTTTACTCTGTTTAAGAGTTACTTGACATCAAGATCTTCTTGGTTTTTCTATTCATTTGAATTACATTTAATTCTGTTTGTGTTCGGTTTTAGTTTTTTTTTCTCTACTTGTTTTAGTTGGGGTTTCTATTGCTGTGAAGAGACACCATGACCATGGCAACTCTTATAAAGGAAAACATTTAACTGGGGGCTTACAGTTTCAGAGGTTCAGTCCATTATCATCATGGTAGGACATGGCAGCATGCAGGCAGAAGTAAACTGAGACACTGGGCATGGCTTCAAAGTCTGCCTCCACAGTGACACACTTCCTCCAATAAGGCCGCACCTGCTCCAACAAAGCCACACTTCCTAATAGTGCCATTACTTATGAGCTTATGGGGGCCAGTTACATTCAAACTACTACATTTCACTCCCTGGCCCCCATAAGCTTGTATGTTACATAATGCAGAATGCATTTAGCCCAACTTCAAAAGATCCCATAGTCTATCACAGTCTCAATAATGTTTAAAAGTCAAAGGTCTCTTCTGAGATTCATGCAATCTCTTAACTCTAATCCTCTATAAAATAAAAAATAAAAAATCAGATCACATACTTCCAACATATAATGGCACAGGAAATGCATTACCATTCCAAAATGTAGGGAAGGGAGCTTTTCCATGAGGAAATACTGGACCGTAGCAAGATCGAAAACCAGCTGGGCAAACTCCAAACTCTGCATCTCCATGTCTGATATCAAAACACTCTTCAGAATTTCAATTCCTTTCAGCTCTGTTGACTGTAACACACTTCTTTCTCTTGGGTTGGTTCTACTCCCTGTTAGCAGCTTTCCATGGCAAGTATCCCATGACTCTGGCATCTCCAACATCTTAGGGTCTCCAAGGCAATCCAGACTTCACCTTCACAGCTTCACACAATGGCCTCTCTAGGCCTCCATTCAGCAACACCCCTGAAATATGCCTGGCCTTGGCTGCTTTCCTTAGTCATGGAGGATTCCATAACTCCTTTCTTCTATCCTTAAAGCCAGAACCATGTGGCCGAAGCTGCTAAGTTCTGCTGCTTACTAGGCTGGAATACAGCCCCCATTGTTCAATTATATCTTCACCAGCTTTCCGTTTTCAATGGGTTTCCTTCATTGCCTAAGCTTGGCTATCCTGAAACTCCATCTGTAGACCAGGCTGGCCTTGAATTCAGAGATCCACCAGCCTCTGCCATTTGAGTGCTGGGATTAAAGGAGTGCACCACCACACCTGGCTCTAAGCTTTTCTTTAATTCCTTTTCACAGTTGGAAACTTAGCTGGGTGGGATTTTGCCCTGAGGTCACCACTCCCTTTATTTCATTTATTAATCTGTTTATCTCCTTGAACACAGAATTTAGCTCCATTCCACTTCTTGGTGCTCCTTTTCTCCTTAAATTGTACATTTTGTATTTTTCCTTTCTCAACTTGCTCCTTTTCTTTATAAATCTTTATAAGCATGAACATTTGTAACCACACAACAGAGTCTATACTTGGCTGTTTTGAAATTTCCTCTGTCAAAGGAATTAATCCAAATCTCTTCACTTTAGCCTTAGGTAGATCCTTTGGTCAAGGGCAAAAAGCAGCCACTTTCTTTGCCAAAATATCACAAGAATGATCTCTAGGTAACATACTAAAATTCTTCTCTTTTGAATCCTTTTAAACTAGCCCCCCCCCCCAGTTCAAATAATTCTCAGCACCATTGTCTTCCATGCTCCAAATAGTATGGCCCATTAAGCAGTGCTTAAAGCATTCCGCTGCTTTCATAACCTAAAGTACCTGTCTTAGTTAGGGTTTCTATTACTGTGAAGAGACACTATGACCACAGCAACTCTTATAAAGAAAAACATTTTATCGAGTAGCTTACAGTTTCAGAAGTTCAGTCCATTATCATCATGATGGGGACATGGCAGCATGCAGGCAGACATGGTGCTGGAGAAGAAGCTGAGAATTCTGCATCTTTGATCCATAGGCAACAGAAAGTGAACTGAGACACTGGGCATGGCTTGAGCATATATGAGAACCTCAAAGCCTGCCTCCACAGTGACACACTTCCTCTACCAAGGCTGTACCTACTCCAACAAAGCCACACCTCCTAATAGTGCCATTCCTTATGAGCTTATGGGGTGCAATTACATTCAACTACTACATCTCATTGGAGACCTTTTGGTTTGAGGTTTCTTGTTTTGTTTTTTGATTTTTTTTTATTTTTGGTTGGCTTAGAACTTGCTATGTAGACTAGATTGGCCTTGAACTTGCATTGATTCCTGCCTCTGCTTTCTGAGTGCTGGGATCACAAACATGAATCACCACATCTGGCTTATCCTTGTTGATCTTGAACTTATGAGCTCAGAAGTGTCTTCTTTGTTATTCTTGAACTTATGAGTCAAGTGATTCTCCAGCCTCAGTTTCTCAAGTAGCTGAATGACACTTCTGACTATTTAGAATTCTAGAATGCTTCCTAACGTCAAGACTATGACTCCACCCCCAATATATACTCAGCATTGCTTCTCCCTTTTTTTCTTTCAATCTCTTCCCTCCTATTCCTTGAAATTGATCAGTTTCTTTGTTTCTGGTTCATGCTTCCTTCTTGTGTGTTTGGCTTTTTGTTTTTTGGTTTTTTTTTTTCAAAAAGAAGCAAATACATGAGTAGTTTCTCTTTTTTTCCTCTCATAGAAAAGTTGTTATCTTTTACAGTCTTTTATATTTGTGTTGTTCATGTAATAATATGGCTGGAAAATGATCATATAACAGCTGCCTAAATGTTAGCATATTTAAGTAGTTTACAGTGTTTTAGAATGATAAATAATATTGCTATGAATAAACTATGTATTTGAATTTTAGTCTATTAATTTGACATTGAGATTTTTTTATTTTTGCTTGTTGTCCTTTCTTTTTTTTTGTTTTTTTTTGAGACGGGGTTTCTCTGTGTAGTTTGGTACCTGTGCTGGATCTTGCTCTGTAGACCAGGCTGGCCTCGAACTCACAGAGATCCACCTGGCTCTGCCTCCTGAGTGCTGGGATTAAAGGTGTGCGCCACGGCTGCCTGGCCTGTTGTCTTTTTATAAGTTAAATTTTAAATAATACATTTATCTTTTTTGAGATTTTACACTTGGGTCTTGTCCCATCAACAGGTAGATTTAGATGTTACATTACCTGGGGAAGGTGGAAAAGATCGACCTTTCAAGGTGTCAGTCAAATTTGTATCTCGGGTGAGTTGGCATCTACTACATGAAGTACTGACTGGACGGACTTTGCCTGAGCCACTGGAATTAGACAAGCCAATCAGCACGAACCCGGTCCATGCTGTCGATGTGGTGCTACGACATCTGCCCTCCATGAAGTAGGTGGTTCTGGCCTTTTTCCTCTTCAGATTTTTAAATAGGAAGGGCTTCTTCCTATGCACTCAGAGTAGTATAGGCCTTCCTCAGTTAACCTTTAGTATGTTATATGCTTTTCATTATTTCATTTGTATAATGATAGCATGTAAAATATACATCCTTAGTTTAGCTAATCTAGTGAATTATTTACAGAGAAATTTCTAACCCTTTTCCTTAGGACTGTAAGTCTTGAACAACTGATATATTTTCAGATATACTATGCACTTAAATCACCTTTTAAAAAAATGATTTCATTTTTTATACAATAGTATCAGATTATATTGAAATTGCTACTCTTGAGCTGAGATAGAGTTCAGGCTAGAGTATTTGCCCAGCATACTTGAGGTTCTGTATCCAGACTCCTGCATGGGAAAAAGGGAGAGAGAGGTACTATTTTTTAAAATCACACTACCATTTCATATTTCTGTACTTACATGTGTCAGATATCTTTGAAATAATTAGTATAGCTAGCTTGAAACATATTTGTAGAAATAAATTACTCTTTAGCATTTTAAAGTTGCAATGCTGTTGTTTTTAAGAAAGTATTTTAAGGGACAAGTGAGGTAGCATACACCTTTAATTCCAGCACTTGGCAGGCAGAGGCAGGCAGATCTCTGTGAGTTCAAGGTCAGCCTGGTTTACATAGTGAGCTCTAGGCTGCCCAGAGCTACACAGTGAGATTCTGTCTTAAAAAAAATAAAAATAAATTAAAAAATATATTGCTTTGTAAACTAACAGATTCTGAAAATAGGCAATTCCAGGAAATGTTAATTAATTTCTTCATTTAGAATAGCTTTTTGTTTTCATGCGTATATGTAATTATAAGTATCATTATAATAAGCTAATTGTCTTTGCTTTCGTGCCCCCTGTCCTGCAGATTTAAGTGTTAGTATTAGAAGGAGAGGATTGAACATGCCATTTTAATTTTTGTAGATATACACCTGTGGGGCGTTCCTTTTTCTCAGCTCCAGAAGGATATGACCACCCTCTGGGAGGGGGCAGGGAAGTATGGTTTGGATTCCATCAATCTGTTCGGCCTGCCATGTGGAAAATGATGCTAAATATTGATGGTAAGGGAACTAAAACCATATTCTGAATTGGGTAGTTGATTTCTTTATGGCATGTATATTTGGTTTTATTTATACAGTTATATGTACTGGTGTCTTAATGTAGTATTTGGATATGTATTAAGACAGCCTAATAAAACCTTAATATTTTTATTATATTTGATTTGTAAATTCTTCATGCAGAACTTGCCTGAGAATGCTACTAAACTTGAAGCAGGCACATGAAAATGTGTAAAAGCCCTGGTGTGTGATCATTTGGGAATTTTATCTTACCAATAATTTTTTTGTATTCTCTTCACTCTTAAGTCAGCATTTAACTATAAAATTCATATGTTAAGAGAAATGTGTTGGCCATAGTGACCATAGCCAGGTATTCCTGTTGTTCTTAATGTGTTACTGATTGTAATCTCATTTTTAGGTGCTTTCCTACAAATATTTTCAAGCTAATGTATAAGTAAAAAGAATAACATGTTGAACTGCCATATGAATGTAGCCATTATTCATTTTGTCAAGGTTTTTTTCTCTTACTTTTGTTAATCTGTCTATATTTCTTCCTCTCCAAAAATATATTAAGTCACATTCTACGACAGCATGTTATTTTGTCCCTACTACATACACCACTGAAAACTGGAATGTTTTCTAATTTATTAGCAATGTCATTTTTTTATGTAAAAAAGAAAGAAAGAAAGAAAAAAGAAAATTCAAAAGAAAAGAAAATTTTTATTCTCCAATTCCCAGCCCAAGATCATATTTCATTGATGGTCCCTAATATGTCTTTTTCTGCTTAACTGATTTGAATCAGAATTTAAACAAGATTTACACATCACATTCCTTCCCCCACCCTCTTCTTTTCTTTTTAAAATTTCATTGACTTCTTAATGAAACTTCTTAATGAAACTGTATTGTAGAATATCTCTATATCTGTGTTTGTCTTTTGTTTTCTTATGACTTGTTACTCTATCTCTCTTATTTTCTGAAAATAAGTTATCTCCACAAGTTTAATTCACTTTGGGTAGAAAGTGAAATGTGTACATATACAGCAATATATTCCAGGTTCATCACATTTCTTGCTTAGTATCCGGAATTAGCCATCCTTCCATGGATCCCTGGATCTTTACAGATCAATACAGTTTCTTCATTTTTTTCCTTTCAGTTTTTGCTGTTTTAAAAATAATGAGAGACAATATTTAACCAGTTCCCTTTATATGTGTATTAGGCATATTTTTAATTACTTGCTATCTCCAAATATTAGTTTACATATATGTAATGTATGGGTAAGATAAATTTCTGGAGATAAGACTGAGAAGTCAAGGGTAAATGTTATTTATAATTTTGATCAATATTTCTAGATTCCCCTCTATAAAGGTTGTGTTTTTCATCTACTAGTAAAATACTTGTTTCCTTGTATGTGTGCTGTCAAACTCTTAGATTTTTGCCAATCAATTTTGCTGTTTTAAGGGTTTTTTTTTTTGGTTTTTCGAGACAGTGTGTCTCTGTGTAGCTTTGCACCTTTTCTGGAACTCGCTTGGTAGCCCAGGCTGGCCTTGAACTCACAAAGATCCGCCTGCCTCTGCCTCCCAAGTGCTGGGATTAAAGGCGTGCGCCACCACCCGGCCTTTTTTTTGTATTTTTGGAGACAGGTTCTTACATGTGGCTCAGCCTAGCCTAAAACTCACTGTGTGGTCCAATCTGCCCTTGCACTGCAGTCTCAGCCTCCTAGCTGTAGGGTTATAGTCATGAACTACTTACTGTGCCTGGCTGAAACAAAGCAAACTCCTTCACTAATATGAGGACCACTTGTGATTCATTCTTTTTTACTTTTACATTTATTGTTATTTTTAGGTACTGAGCATGGAGCGCAGGGCTTGATTTTGCTAGCCATACACCTTAACAAACTGTTGGTTTATGTATTTTTTCTTTCTCTTTATTTTATGTTTGAGAATTTCATGCATATATAAAATGTATTTTGGGGGCTGGAGAGATGATGACTCAGAGATTAAGAACATTGACTGCTCTTCCAGAGGTTCTGAGTTCAATCCCAGCAACAACATGGTGGCTCACAACCATGTCTAGTGAGATCTGATATCCCCTTTTGGCATGCAGACAAACATGCAGACAGAACACTACATATAATAAATAAGATAAATCTTAAATATATATATATAATAAACAAGTTTAAAAGAATGAATTATTTTAAAAAATAAAATGTATTTTGACTATATCCACTCCTTATATCCTACCTCCAGTTCCCCTGACACTCCATCCCCATCCCATCTTCATGTCCCTCCCCCTTTTTTTTTAACAACCTACTATTTTCAGTTAGTGCTGCCACTGTGTGCAAGGATGTGGGACCATTCTCTGGAGCCATGCATGCCCCTGTGAAAAATTCCTCTTCCTCTTCCAGCAGCTTTCAACTGCCAGTAGCTCCTCAGCTAGGGTGGGGCTTCCTAAGTCTTGTGAGCCTCTCTCCCATCCGCATTGAGATTTTGACTGACTTGATCTTATATAAGTAACCCGAGTTGCTGGGAGTGCAATGGCTGTGTCCTCTCCAGAAATCATCACTTCACAAGACTCCTTCCCAACCTGAAGCTCAGACACTTCTCTCTATTCCTCTTCTGTGACAGTCCTTGAGCTTTGGGTTGGGGGACAGTTGACACAGATGTCCCTTTTAGGGCTGAGCACTCAGTCACTGACTCTCAGCACGTCTACTAGTTAAGACTCTTCACATTAACTGCTGCCCACTGCCAAAAGAAGCTTTTTTGACCAAGGTTTATAATTAAATTGTGATTTGTCTTTTGATCTTTGGAATGGTGGACAGTTATTTTGTTTTTGTTAATTTGTGTTTTGATACACAGAAGTTTGCTTGTTGGTGCGCGCGCGCGCGTGCGCGCGCACACACACACACACACACACACACCACTTATTTATGACTTGTAATGTGTAATAAGGCTACTCTCAGATTTTCAAGACCATTCTTACTTGTTTTATGATATAGACTTTAGAAATACTGTGTCCTCATCCAGTGTATAAGAAGACAGGGTATTTTTACTAAGCTCTCATTATTTCATCAATTAAATTAAAACAAATTGGCTTCTGTAAGGTGTTGAGTCTAACCTTGAATCCAAAAACATACTATCTACTTCCACTTTGTTGCTTCAGAAAAGTTGTAAGGCTTTCCTCACATACAGCCTACTTAATCTTGGTATTCCTGGGTATTTTCTGTGTTTTGTTGCTATTAAATGGGTTTAACATTAAATGGTATTTTTTAAATATTTAATAAACTAGTTCTTATTTATAAACATGAAGGCTTTTAATTTCTATATGTAACTTTTTAATCTTTCTGCCTTATTGAATTCCATACTTATAGTATTTTTTTCAAGTGATTTTCTTGATGTTTCTATGTTACAGTTATACGGTCTGCACATAGTAACAGATTTGCCTCTATTTTTTTTTTTTGTCAGATTATGTTGACTAATTTAGATAGGATAGTAGCAAACATCAGTGGTTACCCTCTTTTTATTGCTCATTTTAGGAAAAATGTGTCCAGTGCTTCTCTATTAAGTATTATGCACATATGCATGTTTTTATGATTATTATTATTATGTTAGGAACAGTTGTTCTAGTGTTGTTAAGGAGCATTGTTGTCCTATTTTCATAAGTACTTTAATCAAGACTATGTGTTAAGGGCTGGAGAGATGGCTCAGCAGTTAAAAGCACTGCCTCTTCTTCTTCCAGAGGACCCAGGTTCAATTCCCAGCACCCATATGGCAGCTTACAATTGTTTGTAACTTGAGTTCCATGAGATCTGACATTGTAACACAGACATATATGCAGACAAAATACGAATAAACATAAAAATGAAAGTAAATAAATTATTTTTAATTAACTAATTAAAAATATCAGTATCCAAGCTGTCTCTGATTACTTTTATAAGTCACATTTATTTACTACAAATTTTTTATTTTATCCATATTTTATTTAGTGTATAGAATTTTATAAAACAGTTTTTAACATTTCAAGCTTTTTCTTTTTTTTTAATTTATTTTTATTTTACAAGCATTGGTGTTTTGCCTGCATGTATGTTTGTGTGAGGGTGTTGGAGCCCCTGGAACTGGAGTTATAGACAGGTATGAGCTGCCATGTGGGTGCCAGGAATTGAACCCTGGTCCCCTGGAAGAGCAGTGAGTGCTCTTTACCGCTGAGCACTCTCCAGCCCCCCAAACTTTTTCTATTTCTGTTGCCCCCCCTATTTTTTATTTTTGTGCTTTGTCCTTTTTTCCTTGATTAGTGGCTAGAAGTTTAGTCAACTGATTTTTTTGATTATTTAGATTTATTTATTTTTTATTTTAAATGTATAGGTGGGTTTTTTTGCCTGCATGTATGTCTAGGCTCTACTTCATGTCTGATGCTCCTAGAGGTCAGAAGAGCATGTCGGATCCCCAGGGACTAGAGTTACAGATGGTTATGAGGCTCTGTGTGGGTGCTGGGAATCAAACCTAGGACCTCTGCAAGAGAAGCCAGTGCCCTTAGTCACTGAGCCATCTCTCTAGGCCCGCCTCCTGCCCCCCCCCAGCAGAACACCTAACTTTTCTTTAATTATTTTACTTCTTCTAGCTTTGTTTTTTTTCTATAGTTTCTCTTTCATCTTATAAGTTTTTCTTCTTTGGTTAGCCAAATTAAAGTTGTTTTCCTACCTTTTTAAAGTAATTAGTAGCTTTCATTTTTTCTCATCCATAAAAATATTATGGAACAATGAATTTTCTTCTGATCACTGTTTGAGCTTTTCTGCACAGCCTCTGAATTGTAGTGTTTTCACTACATAATTTCCTAGAAACTGCAGCCATCTTTTTACTTATTTATTTATTGCTTTTCCTTTTTTTAAAAAAAATGGGTAACAGAATTTATTAAGATATAAATTGACGCTGGTGGTGCATGCCTTTAAGTGAGATCCAGGACAGGCACCAAAACTACAAAGAGAAACTCTGTCTTGAAAAAAACAAACAAACAAACAAAAAAAAAAAGACATAAATTGAGGAAATACACTCATGAATACAGAATGGAGTAGACTCTGGCTGAAGTCGTCCTCTGATCTGACCGGAAGTGAATCTACTATTTATTGCTTTTTCAAGACAAGGTTTGTCTGTATACCCCCTGGCTGTCCTGGAACTCACTCTGTAGACCAGGCTAACCTCGAACTCACAGAGATCCAACTGCCTCCGCCTCACGAGTGCTGGGACTAAAGGCGTGCGCCACCATTACCCAGCCTGCAACCTTCATTTGTATTACCCCTGTAATCCATATTGTTTGAGAGACTTTTTAAATTTTTATTAATGCTTTTATTTATTCCTTCAGGAGACTTCTTAAATTTTAAGCTAAGATCTAACTGCTTTCTCGTTTTGTTATAAATTTCTAATTTCAACATGTTAATCAAAAAAAGTGAGAAGTCTTTCTTTGTTGTTCTGCAGTTTTTAGGACTCAATCTCAGTTATTTAAAAAATATTATTATTATTATTATTATTATTATTATTATTATTATTATTATTTGGTTTTTTGAGGCAGGAGTTTTGGTGCCTGTCCTGGATCTCGCTTTGTAGACCAGGCTGGCCTCAGACTCACAGAGATCCGCCTGCCTCTGCCTCCCGAGTGCTGGGATTAAAGGCATGCACCACCACCACCTGGCTAAAAACACATTTTAAACATTTATTTTTATATTTTGTATGTGTGTACATGAATGTGCTCATGTGTGAGAGCATATGTGTGGAGGTGAGAGTCTGCCCTCTTTATTTTCCCCGAGATAGGGTCTCACTATGTCGCTCTGGCTCTGGCTGTCCTAGAACTTCCTACGTAGACCAGGCTGCCGTTGAATTCACAGAGATCCACCTGCCTCTGCCTCCCCAGTGCTGGGATTAAAGGTGGACACCAGTATGCCCAGTCTGTCCTCTTTTTCCAAAATGTAAGTCCTGGAGATTGAACTCAGCAATATTGTCTACATTTTTTTTCATTCTTTTTTTCTAGGGAAAAAAAAAAAACTTTTTGAGACAGAGTCTTGATAGTTTGTCCAGGGTGACTTGAACTCCTAATCATAGCCTTCAGAACAGCTTGGATTACTGGTTTAAGGAACCACCCCTTGCTTTGGGGACTAAGACAGAGTATTGCTATGTTACCAGGCCTGTATTGAACTCCTGGCTCAAGTGATCCACCTCCTCTGTACCACCACAGATGGGATACGGGTGCATGCCACTGCTCCTGCCTTGTAGTTCTCTGTTTAGAATTCTCTGTTAAGTAGTTTGTGTAGCCTAAAAAGTGGTCAGTATTTCTGATGTCCAGAGTAGCTGGGCAGTGGTGGATCACGCCTTTAATCCCAGCACTTGAGAGGCTGAGGCAGGTGGATCTCTGTGAGTTCGAGGCCAGCCTGGTCTACAGAGCAAGTTCCAGGACAGGCTCCAAAGCTACAC